>CM054934.1:25272457-25289982 GCA_029168755.2 Tillandsia fasciculata | reverse complement strand
GGTTTTTATTTCTCGACATGTTACCTTTGTGGAAACTGTTTTTCCGTTTTCTTGTCTTTCTAAATTCTCTTCTTCTCCTTCCTCTACTTTTTCCAACCTTGATATGTTTCAAAAATTTGTTTCAAATCCTCCTTTGCTGGTTGAGAATCCTTCTACCATTGATGCAATCTCTGGCTTCTCCTTCACACGCCCCTCTGCTGAGAGTGGTTCCGGTACACTTCCACCTGTTTCACCGTCTGAGAATTTATCAACATTTCCTTCTACCTTGAATTCTGATGACTCACAGGTTAGGAATGGGAACGATGCCACTGCCGTTGGTCCATCAGAACTTCGTGTCTATACCAGACGACACATTACACGATCTGCTGCTACTACATCTACTATTGTTGAACCACCACCGTCCACCTCTGATCGTCCGCCCTCCCCTCAGCCTACTATAGTGCCGTCTGAGCCTTCTTCACCTCCCCGCATACATCCTATGCGCACTCGATCTATGACTAAGGGTTTAACTGAGTCTACCTCCTTACTGGCCTCTACGGATTCTGCTCTACCTCCTGAGCCTAACTCATTTCATGAGGCTTTTCAGGATGCAGGTTGGCGCGCTGCCATGGCTGAGGAGTTTGATGCCCTCCTGACAAATGCTACTTGGGATCTTGTACCTCCTTCGCCTGTTAATCTTATTGGTTGTAAATGGGTATACAAAGTAAAGCAGAAGGCGGATGGGTCTCTTGAGCGTCTCAAAGCTCGGCTTGTGGCTCAAGGTTATAAACAGCAACAAGGCGTTGATTTTGATGAGACCTTTTCTCCCGTTGTCAAGTCGACCACTATTCGCACTGTTCTTTCGGTGGCCCTCTCCTCAGGTGGTCTCTTCGACAACTTGATGTGAAGAATGCTTTTCTTCATGGCACACTCTCTGAAGAAGTTTATATGAGACAACCGCCTGGTTTTATGCATCCCTCTTTTCCGCATCATATTTGTCGTCTACGCAAAGCCATCTATGGTCTTAAGCAAGCACCTCGGGCTTGGTTTCAACGGTTTACGTCCTTTCTATCTGAAATTGGTTTTGTTGGGAGCACTGCTGATCCTTCAATGTTCATCTGTCACTCCTCTTCTGGCACTCTTATTCTTCTATTATATGTTGATGATATTATTGTCACTGGCAGTTCCTCCTCTCTTCTAAGGGCTCTTATTACCACCTTACAGCAGGAATTTGCAATGAAGGATCTCGGACCGCTACATTATTTCTTGGGCATTGAGGTAAATAGGTCATCTTCTGGTTTTCATCTGACTCAGCACAAATATGCGCATCAGCTGCTTCAGCGCCATGGTTTTCTTGATAGTAAGCCCGTCTCTAGTCCTCTCTCTCCAACCTCTCGTCTATCTTCTCATGAAGGGCAACTTCTTGAGGATCCCTATAACTATCGTCAGCTTGTTGGTGCTCTCCAGTATCTTACTTTCACCCGACCGGATATATCATATGCTGTCAACACTGTCGCCCAGTATCTACATGCTCCTCGTGAACCACACATGCAAGCGGTTAAGCGCATTCTACGATATATTCGGGGCACGCTGACTTATGGACTGCCTATATCTCGCTGTGTCAATCCCTCTCTTGTCGCATTTGCAGATGCTGATTGGGCCGGTTGTCCAGATACACGCCGGTCTACTTCTGGATATTGTATATTTTTAGGGCCCAATCTTATCTCCTGGTCCGCCAAAAAGCAGCCCACCATTTCTCGCTCTAGTTCTGAAGCAGAATACCGTGCTGTCGCCTACGCGCTTGCGGAGACGATATGGATCCGTCGTCTACTTCGTGATCTTCGTGTTTTCCTCTGGCGACCTATTAGCCTCTACTGTGATAATCTAAGCACTACTTATCTAGCGGCAAATCCTGTTCTTCATGCTCGCACAAAGCATATTGAACTTGATCATCAATTCTTGCGCGAAAAAGTTCAGGCTGGTGATTTAGAGTTGGTTCATATCTCTTCTGATAAACAACTTGCTGATATTTTCACCAAGCCCTTGCCACCCTCTCGGTTTTCGATATTACGGCTCAATCTTCGCATCCGTCCACCTGATGCTTAGCTTGCGGGGGGATGTTACGATATATTTAGTATTATCTTTATTGTTTCTATATTATATATTACTTACCATCTATAGCGTAGGATCTATACTATATATTACTTACCATCTATAGCGTAGGATTATATAGTATGTAATCCTAGTTATATTATTACTATGGTTGTTATACTATATATTACTTACCATCTATAGCGTAGGATTATATAGCATGTAATCCTTGTTATATTATTACTATGGTTGTCATTATTACCATAGAAATACCTTCTCATGTACTATATAATTGATGTTAATACAAACCATAGTGTATGCTTTTTGCCCTTCTTTCAGAAATGACTGAGTGGATTGTTAGTCCCCACTTGTTGGGCCCTAGTGTAGTCTAGGTTGGTCCTTAAAGTGATCCGGCAGCATTTTGGCTTCGCAACAGTGAGCCCTAGCCTCTACTCCATCCCCTGAGCTTGATGTTCACCTCTGTTCAAAAGATGACTGATGGGATTGGTTGTTCTTGAGTGCCAAGACCTAAAATGGCCATTGTGGGCCCTTAAGCTGTTCCAGCAATTTGGCTGCACCCTCAGGGTGAGCCTCTGAGTTTCTTCGACCTCCTGAGCATGGTACTCACCTTAGATTTAAGTTTGGTTGAGTGGTTTGATCAAAATGGCTATGTAGACCTAATGTCAAAGGATTTTGTTGACCCAAAGTTGTTCTCGGGCTCCGCGCTGCTCCCAAATGGTGAGCACGGCGTTCAGTGTATCGAGGCCCACCTACTGGTGGCCTCGGTTCAATTCAAAGGTATTCAGAAATGAAGTGCCAGCTTAAAAGGCATCAAATTGCATGTATTTATGCAATTTTGTGAAACCCTAGGGGTTTGATTGCAATTGTAGCCTTATGGGAAGTATTGGGCTGTGTGCCCATGATCTCTAAACCCTTTGTTGGAGATCCGATGCCTTCTGTTGAGCGGAATTCGGTTATCGAACCGTAAATCCGCAAAATCGTCGGTTTATCGGCGATTCGACGTTAATCATGCAATTCGAGGAATTGCGGTGATTAATTTTAGTTGCCAGATGTCCCTGGCTGTTCCCGGCGCTGTCCCGGTGAATCCAGTGATTTTCGTTCTTCATTTGCAACTTCCGAAGCCAAAATGGGCTTTTCGGAAGTGTTTCAGTGGTTATGGCACCGCCGGCACACAGGTTTACACAGAGTCAGATGTTAGTGCCCGAACGTCTTAAGTTAAACGTTCCTGGGCAGCACGTGAAGTTTCACGAGATTTGGATACCATTTAGCATAGATTGGATCATAGTTGATCGATCGGCGGATTTTCGAAAATTCCGGCAAAATCCCAGGACTTCAGCGAAGTTCCCTGTTTAAGCTTTTTGCACATAATGTGTCAATGGGATGGGTATGAGAGTCATTTATTGACCTATGATTATGATTCAGGTCCCAGCAGTCAGCCGTCGGCCTGTGAGCCATCCAGTGGATACCGTGATCGACTACCCTGAGGTGGGTTTATCTTCGGTCCGGGCTTTATCATTTCGTCTCTACGGGTACCGCGGTAGGATGAACCCCTGTATTTGTTGATAGCCTTGATTCTACAGATGCGCCTTTCATTATGCTTATTATTTTCAGCATTAGTACATATATCTGGACATATGTCATGCTTGTATGGTTACTAGCTCAGTTATTACCTTATACTCTATTCTTCACTGCATGTTTAGAATAGGAGTCCCAGTTTCAGTACTTGGCATGATTACATCTGTATCAGTATCCCAGTGGGGATTCCTTCGGCTTTTCGCCGACTGTCCGGTCTTCAGACTGTGGATTGAGCTTCAGCATTACGATTACATTAGTATCGGTATCCAGTGGGGATTTCCTCTGCTTTTTGCCGACTGTCCGGTCTTCAGACCGTGGATTGAGCTTCGGGATTATGATCGCTATTGAGCCTTTTACTTGCTTCTTTTTCACTTGCTTTCATTTTAACACTTAGTCTTTATAGTTATGTAGCATTGATCTTACAGATCCAGATCTCATAGTCGAGCTTATCTATATGCTTTCGTTCTCGGTACTTAGCATATTTGCCATGTTTGCGTGGTCATTAGTTTAGTTATATCAACATTCCCTATTCTTCTGTTGCATAAATTCAACTTCTGTTGATCCCCGCTCTTAGACAGAGTTAAAGACTTTGAGTGCGGGTGGAGATGTTATACTACAGCTTCAGTCATACAGTATCAGTTGTGATTACAGTTCCAGCATCCTGACAGGGATTTTCTGGCTTTACGCCGATTGTTCGGTCTTTAGACCGCGAACTTGAGCATCAGCATTATGATCGCCCTATTGAGCCAGCTTTCAGTCACGTTCACCGACAGTTTGGCCACCGTCATGGTGTTCTTTACCGGTAAAGAGGTCGTCACATCGACCCGTGAGCCCATTGGGGTTATGATAGCATTCTGGTATATCTGTGGGCATTAGCCTGAGGTCCTTGTGACCAACAGTGGCATGAGATTGGGTATATTTGTGGTGACAGCTTTGATGCATTATCTTATTATACATCTTTATACCTGCTCTGTTTTATAGCATGACCTTGATCTATATGCACCGAGATTGGCCAGGTTTACATGATTGTCAGTTATAGCGTACTCAGCTTCATATGTGATTACCTGCTTTATTACTTAGCACATGATCATGGTACTCAGATTATAGTTTTGATGATTGTTGATTATCATACCTGCTTAATATACAGTATGAGACACTGACATTGTCTTCATACATGCTTTATTGCTTAGCAAATGATTATGGTACTCAAATTATAGTTTTGATGGTTGTGCATTATTATACCTGCCTGATATACAGCATAAGACACTGATATTGTCCTAATTTGCTTGACTGCTAGTTATTGCCTGTACAGCTTCCTTCATGAGTACCTGCTTTCATTTCAGCATGATCAATATCTAACTTTCATATTACAGCCTGTTTGTTATCCGCTTATTATTGTATCTAGTAGGTACGACTTGCTATTTCTCGGCCCGTCGTGCCCACTGGGATACATTTATGTTGTATCTCACACCCCATAGGTGACCATTTTGCAGGTCAGTCGGGTGCTGAGAGATTGGGACGATCCAGTGAGCTTTCGCGATAGACTTGTCCCCTGCTATTGGCCACTGTGGCCTGGTGCTTGATGTTTACAATGTATTTGAGGGTTTGTTATCGTCTGATTATTGTGGAGTTGTTTTATTTGGAGTTTTGTGGATTATGACTTGTGTGAATGAGGATGCATGTCGTTGTAGACAGATATGCTTAGTTGTTGATTATGTCGCTTCTGATTGTATCACTGTACTTGCCTAGCCGAGCATGTACAGGGAAGACTCTGTCCAAGTGGATAGAGGGTTTCCTATGCATGTGGCGGTCTGCCGACGTTCCGGGTTTCAGCTTTTGAACTCTGATATAAAAAAAAACAAAAAAAATTTAGACCGCTTTTTGAAACTCGGGACGTGACAAGCTACTAGTTAAAATGCTGCTCTCGATTCGATCGAAGAAATTGAAGAATATAAAGGTAACCCATTCTTTCATATTGCTGATAAGACTCCTCTTCGCATTACTCATATTGGATCAGTTACCTCTTTATTATTCTCCTCTAACAATTTTTTTTTCAAATGAAATCTTGTGTTGTTTCATCCTCTTGTTTGATCCAAGACCTGGGGAATCAAATTTGCAAAAAGTGGCGGGTCGGGCCACTCTTCTACTTAGGTTTTTTGTGGCGTTCTCATCGCTATTGTAGGGTTAGTCCATTGCCACTATAGTGTCCTTTTCCAGTTTGGAGATTCTCATGCCCTAAATCTTTTGGGCCGTTAACTTGTACACAACACAACGAAAGGATTAAACTCAATCCTAGTCTTTAAAAGACTTAATATCAAGGAATTTTGTTGGAAAGGAAGATCAAGTATCCATACTTGTTTTTAAGCTACCAATTTGTTCCCTTAAGTAAAAAAATTAAAGAAATCACGTGTTCTAATACTGCCATATATAAAAGATGTGCTCTACTACTCAACTAGCGATGAACCGTCAGCCCTAACTTCATTACTGATCCAGTAAAACCTCTAGCTCGCATCTAGCTCTTGGAGAGACTTTGCCTAAATGATGATATCTTCCTCTTTGTCATCACTGGATTGTTGGGATTTGAGAAATGGAAAGTCTACACGAATTTTCTCTTAAGATCAGGTTGGATAAAATATGGCGCTGCTCTCATCCTTCCTAATGCATTTTCATGGTTGTAAAACACTATACACGTAACTGCTCTATTATATTACAATAACAGCTTAAAATTTTGGTTATTGTACTCCCACCACCCTCTCTTCAATCCCAGGGGGAGTCTTGTACTATTTCAATGAATTGTTTCTCAGACACATCAATTCACCGATGCAATAGGGACTATAATTAGGAGATTAATAATTCCATGTAAATCCACAGTCAACTTGGTCTATCATTTCATTGGTACTTGGCAACAAAATTTCAATAATGAAGTGTGCTGCTAAAGTAATCGATGGAAAGCATTCATGCCACCAAAAAAAGCTATGTAATTCAACCGAAAGAAGAATCCTCAAATCTTGAGATGAAAATTGTGACTTAAAACTTCTTATATTGTCCATGGTCGATATTGTAAAAAAAAAACAAGTGGCATCCTTGGTATCCCTTCTCTTGAGAGATTTGGAACTTATGTTGGATTATGTAAAACCATGTTTCGAGTCGATATCACGATATTCAACTCTGCGACGGATTGAATATGTTGGATTTGATCCTAATTTGATCCAATCTTGTTCCTAAAGATTAGGAATGATTTAGGAATTTTTTAAAGAGGATATCGACGACGAATTGGAAACTCGGATGGACGGTGAAGATCGTTTCCTATTAGAATTAGGTTTTTAGTGTTATATTAACTCTTGTGATTCATCTTTTATTTTTTAGAGCTTCATTGAAAAATCCTAATTGAGAGGAAAAACGTGGAGAGCCTTCGTAAGAGAGTTTCTTGTAATCCAATTTTACTCCTTGCACTTTTATGTCGTGAATTAATCGAAGAACGCATTGAGGTGATCTTATCCGTAGACGTAGGTTGACACATTGTTGGCCGAACCACGTAAACCTTGTGTCCTTGTATTTTCTTATTCGTTTTATTTGTTTAGTTATTCTCGTGCTTGTTTTCTACAATCGTTTTCGTTTACTTTCATCTACGAAAGATTCTGTTTCCGTTGCACTCGTGTGCTCGGTAACCCCACGGCCAGTTCCCCCTTCAATTGGTATCGGAGCGTTTGGTTCTTCGTAGTTCGTTGACGGTGAAACGATGGCGGGAAAAGTTTCAGTGACGAAGTATGAGATTTCTCGGTTTGATGGAGCGAACTTTGCATTGTGGAAACTGAAGATGCAAGCAATTTTGATTAAATATGCTTGTGAGATCGCCCTGCAAGGAAAGGAGAATAAGCTGGAAGGAATGACGGATAAACAATTTGAAGAGAAGGACAAGATGGCTTTGGCAAACCTATATTTGGCACTGGATGATTCGGCGCTATTCAATGTGGAGACCGAGACTACCGCAAAAAGGATTTGGGATAAATTAAAAAATCTATATGAAGGAAACTCATTGGTGAACAAAATCTTTTTAAGACGATAATTGTACAATCTAAAGATGAAGGACGGGGCACCGGTACAAGAACATCTAAGTACATTCAACTCTATCGTGAGCAAGCTTGCTGCCCTAGACGTGAGAATCGATGAAGAAGAAAAGGCAAGTATTTTACTTTGCTCAATGTCGGAAACTTGGGATAATTTGATTATGAACTTGAGCCATGTTGAAACCCTTAAGATGGAGTCGGTTGTTGCATCGTTACTTACCGAGGAGATGAGGCGGAAGTCTAGCCAATGAAGTTTTTCGGGGGAGGCTATGATAGTATGGGGAAGATCTTTCGAGAGGGAGCGTGGTGATCGAGGAAAGTCGAGATCAAAATCCAAGGGCAAAAAGAAAGTAAAGTGCTGAAATTGTGAAGAGTTGGGGCACGTGAAGAAAGATTGTCGGATTAAAGGAGTTGATAATAAATCCGATTCAAATAATTTTCAAGGTAATATAGCCGAAGCGAATACTAAGTCGACTAGTTCAGAGGACGGAGATGCGTTAGTCGCATTGGATAGATCCGAGTTTATTTATCATTGGATCTTGGATTCGGGGGCGTCATTCCACATGACTCCCTATAAGAAGTGGTTTCATTCTTATAAGTCACGGGATGGTGGAGTTATCTATTTGGGTGACAATACGGCATGTCCGGTGGTTGGAATGGGAGACGTTCGGATCAAGATGTTTGATGGTGTTATTCGTACGGTTTCTAATGTTCGACATGTTCCTGCACTTCGGAAAAGTCTTCTATCACTTGAAAAATTTTGCAAACAAGGGTTTAAATTCATCAGCGAGAAAGCTCGCTTGAAGGTATATCAAGATTGTTTGGTGTTGATGACAGGAGAGCCAGTAGGTGGTCTTTATAGATTAGTAGGCGAGACTCAAGTGGGAGAAGCGGTTGTTGCAAGCGTAAAAATGGAGTCTTCAACAGTGTGGCATCGCCATTTAGGACACATGAGCGAGCACGGATTGCAGGTATTATCCAACCGTGAACTTCTTTCAGATTACAAGTCCGCGCCATTAAATTTTTGTGAAGATTGTCTTTTTCTCTATCACATCAAAAAAGTAAGAAGCATCTCGAGTTGATTCATTCGGATACTTGGGAGTTGCCCGATACTTCGTTGGGCGGATGTTCTTACTTCGTTTCATTCATTGATGATTACTCTCGGAAGGCTTGGATGTATATTCTAAAGCGAAAGTCCGATGTGTTTGAGACTTTTAAGAAGTTCAAAACTCTTGTAGAGAATGAAAAAGATTTAAAAATTAAGTGCCTACATTCTGATAACGGAGGGGAGTATTGTTCAAGAAAATTAGACGAGTTTTGTAATGAGTATGGAATTAAGCGGCATCTCACGGTACCCAATACACCGCAACAAAACAGTGTAGCGGAAAGGTTAAATAAAACACTCATGGAGAGGGCCCGTAGCATGTTGAGTACTTCAAAACTTGACAAGAGATTTTGGGCGGAAGCCGTGAGCACGGCTTGTTATTTGATTAATCGAGCGCCGACAAAATCACTTGGCTTGGAAATTCCTGAAAAAGTCTGGAGCGGCAAGTCCGTTGATTACTCCTATCTTCGTGTATTTGGATGTGATGCTTATGCGTGGATACCGAAGGCGAAAAGGTCAAAATTGGATAAGAACTCTCGGAGGTGTATATTTCTTAGCTATGCGAAAGGTGTTTAGGGGTATCGATTGTGGGACCCTACTACCCACAAAATAGTCATAAGTCGTGACGTTGTCTTCAATGAATGGTCATTTCAAGGCACCAAGGAAAAGCAAGATGATGATGCTATGATTCCAATTGAGCTCTTTGAAGCGCGCGATAAGGTGCAAGTTGAGCAAGCACAACAGGACGATGAAGTGGTTGATGATGAACCAGACTTGGAATCTCCGCAATTATCCGAAGATACAAATTCACCGATAGAGTCGCCAGCGGATTCCGGGCGTCCTAGGAGGGTTATTAGACCTCCTGCGAGGTATAATGACTATATTACTTCATTTATTCCTTCTGCTAACCATGTTAGTGCATATGTTGTTTGGCAGATGAAGATGAGCCGATTTCGTATAAGGAGGCTTGTGAGTCGACCGATGCTGGGAAGTAGCAATACGCGATGGAGGAGGAGATAGAGTCAATTCGGAAGAACATGACTAGGAAACTTGTTGATTTGTCAAAGGAAAGGAGCGCGATTGGATGTCGGTGGGTATTTAAGATGAAGAAGGATATAGATGGGAATGTGGAGAGGTTCAAGGCAAGATTGGTGGTGAAGAGATATGCTCAGAAGCCGGGTATCGACTTCGATGAGATTTTCTCACTGGTGGTTCGTCTTACCATTATTCGGGTTGTTTTGGCAATCGCAGCGGTCATGAATTTGGAGCTTAAGCAGATGGATGTAAAAACAACATTCTTGCATGGTGACCTGGAGGAGAAGATATATATGTTGCAACCGGAAGGCTTTGTCGAAAAAGGCAGGGAGTATTTAGTTTGTCGGTTGAACAAATCGTTGTACGGCTTGAAACAGGCGCCAAGGTGTTGGTACAAGCGATTTAATTCTTTCATTATGAGTTTGGATTTTGATAGGCTTGAAGCGGATCATTGTGCATATTTCTGTGATTATAATGACGGGAGCTTCTGTATTTTGTTATTATATGTCGACGACATGGTGGTAGCCGAAAATAACTAGGCCGGATATCTATCTTGAAGACTCAGCTAGCCGGTGAGTTCGATATGAAGGATTTAGGAATTGTGAATCAAATACTCGGGATGAAGGTACTACGGGAGAGAAAGAATTAGAAAGTTTGGCTTTCACAAAAAGTTATGTGGAGAAGGTTCTGCAGCGCTTCAACTTGCAGAATGCAAAACCAGTTTCTATCCCGTTTCCTATTCATTTAAAATTGTCAGCGGAGCAATCACCGGGTACGAAAGCAGAAAAGGCTGACATGGCTCGGGTACCATATTCATCGGCAGTAGGGAGTCTTATGTTTGCCATGGTGTGCACGAGACCCGACATTGCTCATGCAGTGGGAGCAGTGAGTCGGTATATGGAGAATCCAGGTTGTGAACATTGGAATGCAGTGAAGTGGATTCTCAGATTTTTTAGAGGCACTACGGATTTCTCACTCTGTTATGGTTCTGCGGGTTTGGAGTGCATCGGATATTTGGATGCAGATTTCGTAGGAGTTAAAGACAAAAGAAAGTCTACCACGGATTATATTTTCTCCATGAGCGGTGGTGCTATTAGCTGGGAGTCAAAGCTTCAGCCGGTAGTCGCTTTGTCGACGACGAAGGCGGAGTATATAGCAGTGACACATGCTTGTAAGGAGGCTATCCGGCTAAAAAGACTTTTAGGAGAATTAAAAGTGAAGCAAGATGTGGTGGGAGTGAATTGTGATAGTCAAAGTGCAATACACTTGGCGAAGAATCCGACGTTTCACTCTCGGACGAAACACATTGATATTCGTTATTACTTCATGAGAGATGTGGTAGACGAGGGTTTTATCTCATTGTTGAAAATTCACACAGATGTGAATCCAGCGGATATTTTAACGAAGCCGATGACTCGAGAGAAGTTCAATTGGAGCATGATTTCTCTCGGTCTTGGAGCTACATGAGGAGAGTGGGAATTTGGCAAGATCTTCAATTTTGTGTTTTATGGAATTCGACACATGTTTTTAAGTGGGAGAATTGTTGGATTATGTAAAACCATGTTTCGAGTCGATATCACGATATTCAACTCCGCGACGGATTGAATATGTTGAATTTGATCCTAATTTGATCCAATCTTGTTCCTAAAGATTAGGGATGATTTAGGAATATTTTAAAGAGGATATCGACGACGAATTGGAAACTCGGATGGACGGTGGAGATCGTTTCCTATTAGAATTAGGTTTTTAGAGTTATATTAACTCTTGTAATTCATCTTTTATTTTTTAGGGCTTCATTGAAAAATCCTAATTGAGAGAAAAACATAGAGAGACTTCGTGAGAGAGTTTCTTGTAATCCAATTTTAATCCTTATACTTTTATGTTGCGAATTAATCGAAGAACGCATTGAGGTGGTCTTGCTCGTGAACGTAGGTTGACACATTGTTGGCCGAACTACGTAAATCTTGTGCCCTTGTATTCTCTTATTCGTTTTATTTGTTTAGTTATTCTCGTGTTTGATTTCTACAATCGTTTTCGTCTACTTTCATCTACGAAAGACCCTGTTTCTGCTGCGCTCGTGTGCTGTGTGGGTTGAGCTGTGCTCGGTAACCCCACCGGCGGTTCCCCCTTCAACTTAAACATCTTGTTGTTCATATATCTTAAAGGCCAAGAACTATTCTAAGCTATCAAAGAATTGGAAAGGATCATCCAAAGATTCAACGCACGGATGGGTGACCTACATCAACAAAAAATTAGTATTATGATGCGGTAGCTGAATTAATTGCTACAAATGCAAGAATGGGGCAATCCTTCGTATGCTGGCAAGTGGAAAGCATTTTCTTAAAATTCCACCACCCCTTTTCCAGCAGCGGGCTAGTAGTTGAACCAACTACGATATCATTCCACTATTAAGGAAATTAAGCAGCATTCATAAGACAGAACATATTGTTTCAGCGTGTAATAGAGTAATTTCCACAAGACATGAAGAAGCTTAAACATATAAACACTATCAGAATAGGCTAATGGCATTACACCTTCTTCAATATAGCAAAACATTAAACAAATGGCATAGTTCATAAATTGGCGAGGCATGATAGTCAAAGCACGTTAGTTCTCATGATATTCAGCACATATCAACATGTCTATTGCATGATGCCTATTTAAACAATTATATAAAACAGTTCAAAGCAGATATTTGAGTAATGCAATATATAAATTCTAGACTTGTGGCTGTTTTTATATCATGAGTACATGGTACACCATTTCGACTAAAGATATGTGATAAAATGAGAAGCTTCCTCATATCGCATTCAGAGTGCAATAACCGTAGCAATGAACAGCAGTAGATCATGTTACCTTTCACTTTTTGTTCATAAGCAGGACGATCACGCATCATCAGCGCAGCGGCCTCTCCATTCAATGGGTCGGAAGGATTAGGATATAACAGAAGTTGCGGAAGGAAAACTTCGAACACATTGACAAGATCTATCAAGATATAAAAAAGAAAAATCGATATAAATTTTTACCATTTTAATTTTATTCTTTAATGTTCTTGATGAGAAGGTCAGCTCTATTACCAAACATCGGGCTCCAGGTTTGGTTGATGACATCCAAACATACCGAACCAGACCTAAATTGCAGGTAGAATAAATTAGTAAGCATTCATAAATGGTAAAGCTAATTAGGTTTTGCTAAAAAATTCAATAGACCAGAAATAGGAATTCTAAGGTCCACTTATGCGAGAGAATCTAAAGGCTCACATCTCGTCGACATTCGGGTGATAAATCTTATTGACGAAGCCGATGGATGGAGATTTGTAGGGATAAGCATCAGGCAATTCTACTCTAATCCTCCAAACACCACCATGGTAAAGACCTAAAAGTACACATATAATAGCATTATGTAACCTCCATTAAAAATACACAAAACCTTTGATTTATTCACTCTTCTCTTTTTTGTTAAAATGGTTGGCAGATTAAAGTTGTATTGATTTCTGGACAGGAAAGTGATCAGATTGTCACGGACTTAAGCTTTCTGCCTTCTGTTTGGGCTAGGAACTTAGACTGAAATTTAAATTTTCTAAGTCCCTAACAAGATGGTATGAATATGAATAAATCAAAGATATTCAGTAATTTTCAACTTCACAAAGATCAATAAAATTGTCTGATGGTTTTGCTCTCCTCTAAACACATCTAGCTCACCATGCAACTAAATTATTAATGGATCAAAAATTCGAATCATAAACTGAATAATAAAAAATTTAAATTAAGAAAAAAACGAGCTAAAATAGACAAAACCCATCAGCCCATCAGAATTTTTTTAAAAAAAAAAAATATTAAAAACGATATGGTTTATAGATCATACTTCCATTTGGCCCATGGAAATCTACATAAAACTCTTGCATCCCATCATTCACCATCTCCACCTTATAATCACTCATCATCCTAAAAACCCAAAAAAAAAAAAAATAAATAAATAAATAAATAAATAATCCAAAAGAATTATTAGGGGCAAAAAAAAAAAAACAAAAGGAAATAAAATTTTGAGAAGATGTGAGCTTCTTCAGGGCTTCACAGTTTCATGAGATCCATCTCACGGCGTTTGCTGGGAGAAGACATCTTTAAATCTCCTAAATTTCAGCTCGGAGATGGAGAGTTTTTGAGAACCGAAGGAAGAGATTTTGAGCTCTAAAAAGTAAAAAAAGAAAAAAAAAAAAAAAAAAAAAAAAAATTCTTTTCTTGCTCTTTCTTTTTTCTCTTTCTTCTTCTCTATCTCTCTCCTTTCTAAGGCACAGCTGATGAGAAAGGGATTGGAAAAAAAAAAATACAAAAAAAATTTGACAAAGAAAAGAAACGCTTTAAAGAGGCAGCTCTCTGGATACATTCTAAAGTTTTCTTTTATAGAGGCAAATATGTACGAGACCCCTCACTTATAGTAAATTCTGAAATCACTCTCCAGAGTCTACTTTCGAGTCTGGGACCGGCTTGCGTTCGGCTTGATAATCACTTTAGCCAAATTCGAAATTCAATGAGTCTAACTTGAATAGGCAAAAAAAAAAATTAAAATTTATTTCAAGCCAAATTTGAGTATTATTTGACAGACTCGAATTAGGCTCAAAAATTTCAAATATATATATATATATATATATATATATATATATATATATATATATATATATATATATATATATATATATATATATATATAATATAATTATATATTATGTATTTTAATTATATGTGCATAAAGTTTAAGTTATTAGACTATATTCGCTAATCACAAGATCATATTAGTAAAATTCTATCCTAATTACTCTCTCTAAAGCATCCCCCCCCCCCCCCCAATCAGTAGAAATGGACAATCATTATAAAGTTACATATATCAATTCATAAATTATTTTTTTTAATATTATAATATCATATTTTATACATTTATTTTATATTTTGAACTATTAGGCATACTTTTGAATCAAATTTTAAATAATATTTTATAAAAATTAAATTATAGATTGTATGATGATAAGAATTTCAAGCGGTTCATTTAGGACTCGAGCTCGCTCAACTTGAAATTTTGTAGTAATCATGAAAATTAAATGACTAAAGAATTCAAAAAATATAAATTACTAAAATTTCTAGAGATTTAAAATTTTAAAATTCGAATTGCTGAGGGGTCGTCGTGATGAAACGACTAATTTAATGAAACAAAATTCGATCCTAATGAAACAAATCACTACCTAAAAGGTTTTGTCACGCTGAACGTCGTGGTGATATCCATTTCTCGATCTGGCATGTCAAAAGTATGATTCTTAGAGAAAAATAAAAAATCATAAAAATCGAGAATAAAATATTTATTCAAAAAACGTGATATTTTATACGCCAAATTGCACAATTTTTGAGGTGGAGTTACTAGCGAGCAAAACACCTCTATAGGGGAGTTCTAAGTAATAAATGATGAACGAAGGGGTTAAATTGTAATTATTGCAAAATGAGATAAAAGAATAATACGTAAAGAGACAATCATTCCATATGAGAAATTTTAGAGTTTCCGCAAAGGGAATGACTCATAAGAATGTAGACTCAGAGATGCACGCATGAAGCAAAGTTTCACTAAAAACAAAACTTCGGGTAAAAAGCTACGGGATCTTGAATCGAGAATTTGCATGCAGTTTTTCTGCTAGAGACAGAACACATGACGTTCAAAATGGAAAATCTCGCTAAATACCCAACAAAATTTAGCAAATAAGGGCTTTATAGAATCTACACTCAGAGACGAATGCGTCGATCTGAGTTTTGATAGAATCGGACCTTGCATCACATAACAACAACATCCCAAAGCCGCTCTTTATACGTAGTCTAGCAAAATGGTTGTGAGATCCAAGGTTGTAGAGGCCTCTCGAGCAAATGTGCCACCCCAGGAAGGACCTAGTTGTAATGCTTTGTGAGGTATTGTAGTAACCACTTGTTTAAAGGTACTTCGGATTTTTTTTTTTTTTTTTTTTTGAATTTTCGCACCTCTTTTAGTGGTCCGGCGGGTGAGTTATTAATCCACTTTTCTTTCTGGGTAGACCATCGGGGCTCGCGAGTATTTTTAGGCGATAGAGCTCGCGAAACGGAGAACGGTGGCGCGATCGGATCTGATTTCCGACTCCGGGATCTCCCAGAATGATTTTCTGAAGGTTGCTAGCGGTTCGGGCGATCAACACGTTTTTCGAGATAAACCGGACCCTGATTCGCACCCGAACTATCAAGTTCTTTTAATTGGGGATTTAGGTTTATTTTCCTCGCTCCTCATTTCAACCGACCAAATAAACTCGGGTTTGGGGTGGCTTAGGGTTTTTATTTTTCCACTCTTCTTGCCCTGTGTGTTAGGTCCCCATCTGAGCGCGAGCGAGGAACCCAATCCCCAGTTTCTTCCCTCTAGCAGTCGGCGTGAAGAACCGAGGCATCGTGACGGGGAGAAGGAAGGACGATCGCTTTTCCTGTGGAATCCGGCAAGCGCGAACGGGACGATCCTTCTCCTTCAACCCTTGCCGACGAAACCGAGGTGCACGGTTATATTGTTTTCTTTTTTCGGTTTTCTTTCTTACCGCGAGGGGAGGGGTCCCCGGAATCCGGCCGTAGGGCACCCAACGCGCGCGGAGGGGGGGGGGGGGCGAGCCACCCGTAGGCAGGGCACCCGCGCGGGCTTGGCGCCGCGCGAGGCCGCCGCGCCTGCGGGCAGCTCACCCGCGCGGGGTCGGGCGCCGCACGGGCCGCCCGCGCATGCGGGTAGCACGCCGCACGGGCCGGGCGCCGCGCGGGGCCGCCCGCGCCTGCGGACAGCGCGCCCGTGCGGGGTCGGGCACCGCGCGGGGCCGCCCGCGCATGCGGGCAGCAAGCCGCGCGGGCCGGGCACCCGCGCAGGGTCTGGCACCGCGCAGGGCAGCCCGCGCATGCAGGCAGCGCGCCCGCACGGGGTCGGGCGCCGCGCGGGGCCGCACGCGCTTGTGGGCCGTCCGTGCCTTTGTCCTCACCCCGAGACGTCGTCGCCGCCGCCGCCGGATCTGCGGGCCGCGTTCCGCGACCGACCGGGAGGGTCTTATGTTCCATGGTCCTTATTTGGGGTTTCGAGTTACTGACTTCTTTGCGGCAGGATCGTGTAGGTCTGGGGAACACACCAAGACACGGAGGAATCGCGCGTTGATCACCACACGAGACAGGTAGGTTTTTATTTTGAGTCTTAGCGTTGGGCTTCTGACGGTTGTAACTACTTTTGATTATACGTTTAACTGTGCTAACCTGGATAGTCTTTATGGTCATTGCTATTGAGTTATACTTTGTATATTTGGTTACTATGCTCGAGGCTGCGGCACGCGCACCCACGGTTTGGCCACCGCAAAAGGTGCGCTTTTTCGAAAAAGTGGTATATGATCCGTGTAAACCCACGAGGTGATGTAGTGGGGGCCCCCGTAGGTGGGGGGTTTTGAGGCGCCGAGGTGTGAGCGGTGCTACCCGTCGGGGTAGGTGCTCGACGTGGTTTACCGAGGTAGGTGCTCGGTTGGGTTGCCGGGGCAGGTGCCCGGATTAGGTTATGCAGGGATTCGTCGTTTTCCCTTTTGGGAAGGTGGTTGCTCCGGATAGTTTACGGTTGGATGTACTTTCTTTACCCTGCTT
>CM054934.1:25187457-25269957 GCA_029168755.2 Tillandsia fasciculata | reverse complement strand
ATGGAGACCAAATTGGCGAAGTTCGAAATTTTAGAGTTCTATTTTGGCGCACTAGTTGTGCAGATGGCCCAACATCAAAATTATTGATGTTTTGGGATAGCGGAGGATCCACTAAGACTTGTGGCACACCAAGATACATTCCAGAGAACTTGTGGGGTCTTGGTGGGTGTAGTGATATGTTTCGCATGATTTCAAAAATCGGTTAAACAAACCGATGCTCCGGTTGTTACTGGTTATATATTGGCGACTTAGGGTTGCAGTGAGAGAATGTCAACTATTGTGGGAGTCTGTTGGACTCTGATTGAGTTGGCTCAGTTGTTGGTTGAGCTGTTAGTGGTCGATTACGAGACTGACGCTTTCGGTGTTTCATATCGCACTTTAGTGTTGTGTTAGGCGCGTCGGTTGTTTAGTTGACTCGTAGAGATTACTGACGCGTGATACTTTATACCTAGCTTTCCTTGGGGCATAGAGGCTTTTGTGGAGTCCCAAAATTTTCGTACGACTTGACTGGGTGGTCGGCGGTGAGAAAACATCTATTTTTGGTGTATCGAGTGCATTGTGCGTCAAACGGATGCCAAAAACGAACTCAATATGGAAAAACGTTGAAAATCAATTATTTTCGCGCAAAATAGGCCTTTGGGCCGAATTGTAGAGCGGGCCGATCCACGGCCCACTTCCATGTGCACCGAGACCAGCGGACGACGCAGCAGGGCCACGCGGCACGCCCTTATTGGCCGGTCAACGCCCGCGAGGCAGGGCACACACCGCGGCAGGCACGGCGCACGATGAACCGCGCTAGGCCACGTGTTGCCCGCCCATTGGTGGGCTCAGCGACCCGGTTGGCCTGGAGCAGACCGCGGCGCGTGCACCCCGCCTTGGACCATGCCGCCACGCGACATGCTGTGATATACGGGCGCGCATGAACGGGGCGCGGCGCGGGACACATGGCATGCCCGGGTGAATCCGAGTGTGCACAGTGTTGGGCCGGGCCGGATTCGGGCGCCCGAATCCTACACCCGAATCCGGATCCCCCTTTTTGGTGGGTTTGGGCTATAAATAGCCCATTTGTGCATCCTTTTGGGTTTTTTCCCAAGCCCTCTTGAGCCTATCTTCGATAGGGAGGTTCTTTATCGAGTTTTCTTCGATTTTCGGCATCCCGGGAATTTTTTGAAGGCGTTTCATCAGCTTCCTACTCGACATCGCAAGCTTCGACATGTCTTCATTATCGATCTTCTCCGTCGACGTTTCTTCCGCGAGCTCCCCTGGGCTGACGGGAGGGAGTTTTTGGCCGATTTCTACGGCATCGGTTCTACGAGAGGTAGTTCTTCGCTTTCCATGTCTACCACTCCTCTCAGTTTTGGGTTTTTATTGGGGTATTCGTAGCATCTTTGAACTCCTTTCTTGCTGCTAGTTTTCCTAGACAGCGGAGCTTATTCGATTTTTATATCCGCACTCAGTTATCGGATTTCGACCTGTGAGGACTCGATCGACATTTACGCTTTGTGAGGATCGTAGCCGTATTTTTATTGAAATTTTTGGAGCTCATCTCGCAGGTGATATTTCAGCTTATTTCAGACTAATTTTGCCGCAGAATTATAACCTTGGAAATTTTTTCTTACCGTAGTGTTTAGACTGTATCTTTGTGCCCAAGAGAAAATTTTCAGGTGTTTTTGGGCTCGTTGGAACCGTGGGAACTTGAGGATTATCTACGTTTAGTTTGGATCTTGGATCGACGCATGATTTCAGGTGGGTTGCTTCATCTCCAAAACCAGTGGAGGGTTCTCTAATTATATTGAATAGTAAGCGTACATGATTGTGAGATGTGTTAGGAAGCATGTTAGAGAGAGAGAGATGATATTTTCTGGTGTTGTTGTTGAGATCATATCGGTTAATGCTTCCTATTTGTGTTAATAAAATGCTAGTATTGGAACTTGGACCTAGCACCCCGCCATATGTTCGCTTGTGTAAACCAGACTAGTAGAGAAACCTCACTTGGGCTAGGTTTATTTATGCTTTAGACATCCACACTTTACATTGTATTCCTGGACATAGTGTTTTCCTCGCCCGGATAGTGGGCCGAGTGGTTAGGATTTTTTTTAGTGTAGGATGCATGTTACACTCGTGCTTGGGGGCCGAGTGGAGTTTGGTATATGTAGCTAGTCTTGTATCAGTGGCGGGAGTTGTTTGGGTAAACGGTGGTCCCGGGTGTGGGTTATTACTATATGGATCTGAACAGAAAAAAAAACACCTAGAGGGGGGTGAATAGGTGTAAACAATAAACACACCAAAATCTTTGCGTAAAAATAACCCAATGCGGAAAAATAAATAACACGCAGAGATTTTACGTGGAAAACTCCAAAACTAGGAGTAAAAAACCACGGGACCGATCACATGGTGAAATCTACTAGAATCAAACACGTACAAAGGTGATGTAACGTACTCACACACGACTCAACCTTTTACCATACGCTCCTAGTAGATCTTCTCCGCTCGCTCCGCAACACGCCTCGAATCCACAATTTGCGTCCAACGCCAAATCCACGGCGTCCAACGTCGAGTCCACGACGTCCAACCGAATCCACGGTCTCCACCAAGTAGTACGTATCGATCACACGAACGTACCTCGCTCCGAATCCACGAGAGCGGTAGCACCTTGAGTCCACAAGGCCATGCGAATCCACGTGCCGATTTTTGGAAAAATCGTTGTTTTGTTGGTGGTGAAAATCCGCCAAATACTTAGATCAAAGATAGATCGAAAATACCATCTAAGTATTCATTAATTTGATTCTACTCAAATTAATCAATATAGATGAAGAAACATAGAATAGATCTAGTTTTTCCTTTCTTCTTTATATGTGGATTTTTCTAAGTTTTCTCCGTTAATTTTTCTCGGTCATTTACGGAGTATAAAACTTATTTTTGGATTACCCTAAAAGATGAAATTAGGGTTTACTATAGGTTAGAAACCATTAGAAGAGGATAAGAATCAAAAACTGACTGTAAGTTTTCTAAGTGTTCTCCGTTAATTTTTCTCGGTCATTTACGGAGTATAAAACTTATTTTTGGATTACCCTAAAAGATGAAATTAGGGTTTATTTATAGGTTAGAAACCATTAGAAGAGGATAAGAATCAAAAACTGACTGTAACAAACTTTTTCCCGCACGACGGTCCGGACTGGATTTGGCTTGATCCGGACTGTCGTTGTTTTTCAGAGAATTTCTGAAAAAACAGTGCTCGGGGTCCGGACTGAAAGAACCACGGTCTGGACTGTTCACGCGATTTCTGCAAAATCCGCGTTCGGGGTCCGGACTGAACCAAGGGTGTTCCGGACTGGATTTTCGCATGAACCTACCTACGTTCGGGGTCCGGACTGAAGTAGTCTGATCCGGATCCTGAACATATAACAGTCCAGTTTTCTGATTTTTATGCAATTACAAATTCATCCAAGTGTTTCTATACTATAAGAAGTATTCGGATCACCAAGATTATTTAATTAAACGTACCTGATCCTTTTGAATTCTTCTTTCTTGAGATCGAGGTATACGATCCAACCATCTTCATCTTCAATCTTCAAGACTTAAACACTTTCACGAAATACGCCAATACAAATTCCTTAACACCGTTGAGCCGCACTTGATATTTTGAGCACCGTCGTTTATCTGGGAGGAGTTTTCTGGAGCTTTTAGGTTCGTTGGAACCATGAGAACCTAAGGAACACACGTTCAGTTTCAGCTTAATCGGACTATGGATCAGCGTGTTCTAGGTGGGTTGGTTTGATATTCTCCAAACTGTAGATTTCCCACTAATTCTAGTATGTTAGCTTTCAGCATGCTAGAATAGGTGTTAATATTACTGTATCATGATGTTTCGAGAATTACTAGACTTTGACCTAGCACCCTGTCATATGTTGCATGTGTAAACCAGACTAGTATAGACCCTCACTTGGGCTAAATTTTTTTATACTTTAGACATCCACACTTTACATCCTTATTCCTTAGACATAGTGTTTTTCTCGCCCGGCTAGTGGGCCAAGTGATCGAAATTTCTTTTAGTATGGGATGCATGTTGCACTCGTGCTTGGGTGCCGAGTGGAGACTAGTAGCTGTGGCTAGTCATGTACTAGTGTCGGGAGCCGTTTGGATAAACGGTGGTCCCGGGTCGTCGAGTTTTTTCTGATCTATTTGTCGTCACTGTACTCGTGGCAGTAGTGTAATGGTGATAGCAGGACCTTAAACCTAGAATTTTTTTGGACACACATGATTTCAGTAAACCAATATTTTCTTTTCAAATGTCGAAGGGTCGGCAGAGCCTGTTCTTGTTTGATTGGGCGAAGACATTAACCCTTCGGGGTTTGGGAATAAAACTTGTTTTTCTAACTGATTTTTTTCTAAAAGAGCTAAAATTCATTAAAATAGATTTTCTTGAATCAAGATGGTTTTATAAAAAGGAACTACTATTAGTCCTCACCCCGAGGGGGTTCGAGTAAAAATGGTTTTCAGTAATAAATATCACCCTTTTCTGTAAACTTCCTCACCCGAGAGGGTTCGAGTGATCTACGTTATAAGGGCTATTTTCTTCTTTGGGTCGAGAACAATGAGAGGCTATGCCTAGAGCGGCCCTATTCTTGTTTGATTTGGGTTGTAGGTTCTAGTCTTTCGGGGTTTTCGGACCCTTCATTGTCGTCGGCTGTGCAGTATCTCCAGCTAGTAGTTATAACATGTTGAGTTTGATGTCCCGTTTTGGAAACCGTTGGGTTGACGGCGGTCCCGGCTATTGAGTACCTCCGGCCAGTGGGTTAGTGTTGTGAGTTGGACATTGTCGATTTGATTGATCGTGGATTTGGACTATAGCCTGTAGAGCCATATTGAGCTCGACAGAGATGCACGGATACTTTCCTCGGTAGGGTTGCTTCTCTCGAGTGCCACTCCGGAGCTGGGCTTGTTACTTTGCTATCGCGACTTGTCGACGCAGTCCGTATAGGACGCCCTATGTAAGTCCAGTCATCCAAGGATGTAATGGCATGGCAGTAGGTGGGAGTATGTTTGACTGGACCCTATGTGACAGTCAGTGTGATTGGGTTGATTGAGTATACTTGGATAGAGTCGATGTTTCATTTGTATCACCCTTTGAGCATAGTAGATAGAGGCATGGTAAGCTATAGAGTTATTTTCAGCTTTTTATCATTTTCAGTATTTCTGTTATCTTATGCCTCTAGTAGACTTAGTGTGCAGACCGTTTGTCTTGGAAACGGTACCCACTGAGAACTACTGTAGGATGTAGTTCTCACACCCTTTGTCGGTGACAGGTTTGTAGAGACTTTTCCCTCCGTTCCTACTCTAGTTGGCGTGACGGACCGAGAATAGGGAGTCACGAGATAGATCCCTACCAGTGTAGTCCATTTTGGTGAGATAGATGTACCATCCCGGATTGTGAGATTTCATTGCACACTGATATATTATTATTTCAGTTTATCTCACTTTTTGGATTCATAGATGTTTTATAGGTGGATTCTACTTGTATTATTATCTTGGGAGATGGGTATTGTACCTTTATTTTAGTTGTACAGTGATTTCAGATTTTATTACAGCAGTTATTTTCAGCTCTGATATCTGTATAGTTGGTAGTATTATTTTTTGCAGGTTAGACGCTTTATCCATGCGGGGCTTCCCGTATGGACGGCGGATCTGTTGGCGAGCCTGGGTCGCAGTTTCGACCCCAGGGCGTAACAAGCTCAGTCCACTGCTTCTGCACAATCTGCTTCATCCAGTCGATAGGGCCCAGTACCAAGTTCCGCTACCTCTGGGCGTCCCCCTCTCCCTCACTAGTATGAGGGGGCACGCCAGACTACTAGCGGACGAGTCTACAACTTAACTCAGCATAAGGCCACCCAGAGGAGAATTTGGTAGGTACGACTATTCTCTTCGGTAGACAAGCAAAAACATTGGTTGACACAAGAGCTCAGTACTCCTTCATTTCCACCCACTTTATTGCCACCCCTGAGTTCACGACTCTGCCGAACAAACCTAATTGGTGGGTGGATCACATAGACAACAATGTTAACTGCTTCAGCCCAAAACTATAAAGGAGGTTTTTTGCTATGAAGCATAACACGCGCCATCTCTTGTACAACTCTATATTTGCGCTCGACTACACCATTTTGTTGTAGTGTATAAGGTGCAGAGAATTCATATTTTATGCTGTTTGAAGAGAAAAAATCGATGAATTTTGAATTTATAAATTCTCCACCTTTATCACTGCGAACACGAATAATCTTTTCATTTTTCTCAATTATAATACGATGATAAATATCATGAAAAGAATCGAAAATATCCGCTTTCTCTTTCAAAAAGGCTACTGTCACGCCCCGGGTCGAACTGCGACCCGGACTCGCCAACAGATCCGCCGCCCATACGGGGAGCCCCGTATGAACGTAACGTCTAACCTGCAAGAGAACATCTATACTATACAGATATCAGAGCTGAAATGGAAATACTGAACTGAAATAAAACAACTCTAAGTATAAGTACAGACTAAGTCCTCACATAAATACATAAGTCGCTCCAAAATAAAGAAGAGTACAACTCGATCCTCACTACAAGATCACTCAACAAGACTCTCAAAAGGTGAGGGTACAGCTACTCTCAGGCGACACTTGGTAGGGATCTAACTCGCGACTCCCTTACCTCGATCAGCTGGATCAGCAACCTGTGCGGCAGGTACAGAAGTAGAGGTCCCTGGGGAAAAAGACACCACGACGGGTGTGAGAACTACATCCCAAGTAGTTCTCGGTGGGTGCCGCCAACAAGCCCGACGGTCTGCCCACTAAGTCTACTAGAGGCAAAAGTAGAAGATGCAATGCTAGAAAGAAAACTGATAGAACTCTACAGCTACTATGCCTCTGGCTAGATGCTCAAGGTGAAACAAAAGGAAGAACTGATACCACTACTACCTCTCACTCAAATCACCCAATCTATCCTGACTGCCACCTCGGGTCTAGTCAAACCTGCGCCTACCTACTGCCGTTACGTCCACGGAGGAGCGGCCTTACGTAGGGTGTCCGTGACTGCCAAAAAGGGACCAGCCAGAGGGACTGCATCGACAAAATCGCAATAGCAAGTAACCCGCCTAGCTCCGGAGTGGCACTCGAGGGGCGCGACCCCACCGAGTAAAGTATCTGCGCATCTATGTCGAGCTCAATGTGGCCCATGCAGGCTATAATCCAAATCCACGATCAACAAGATCGACTGTAACCAACGAACCCTGTCTCACTCACTGGCTGGAACACAACACAGCCGAGACCCCCCTGTCCCTCAGACAGTAATCAAAAGACACTCTGATCAATAACTCACTAACTGACTCCACTCGGTCCCCCGACACGAGTGTAAATGTACCCCCCCTAATAACTCGACCCCTCGGCCTCCCTATCGGGGCGAGGAAGAAACTAAGTCCAGATGACAAAGCAATGATAGTGTGAGTGTCTAAAGCAATAAAGTAACCTAGACCAAGTTGAAGGTTTCTACTAGTCTGGTTGAACATGCTGCATATGACAGTGGTGCTAGGTCAAGTCCAATGATAGCAATAAATAAAGATGTGGAGAATCATGATAAGGAACACATGCTAACTGAACAAATAAGCAATCCCAACTCATGCTCTCTAACATGCTGTACTGGAGGTAACAATAATACCAACACATCCCTAATCCGCTAGAATTAGTGTGCAGATCGTAAATCCTGAGAGCGAAGCCACCCACCTGATCAGACGAACAGTCAAAAATCCTACAGCTGATAATACCAAAAGTAGCAGCTACTCAGTGTCCAACAGGTCCAGCACAGTCCACACTGCTCCTGGTACACAAACTAAGCTGTCGTTACGCAATATTCCTCCCAAAACTGTCGGATTTAACATACATTAATTCAGTTGCGAATATGGGCAAAAATCACCTGCTGAAAGTCCTCAGAAAAATCCGAATAAAATATGTCCACGGTCTACGCGTCGATAGCTTCGAAACGACTACCTGCACGTCCAAATCTGAGTTTTCTACGCTGAGATATAAATCCGGCAAGAAAATCACCTCAAACACAACTGTAGAAATTTCCACAGATAAGCATTCGGGAAGAAGGAAGATTCTCACCTTCGAAGCAACCTCAGGGAATTCTGAGAAAAATCCAGGAGATTCCTCATGAAAAGTAGATGAATTTAGCCTCTTGAATCACCCTGATCCGATGTCGGTACGCGAAGATATGGCCGAAACACTGCGGCGCTGTCCAAAAATCCGCGAAGAAAAAGAGGCAACAGAAAGCTCAAATACCTCCAAAATCCGAAAAGAATCTGAGCAAACTCTGAATATCAAAGTAAGAGTCCTACCTGTCGTGAGTCTAACGGCGCAAAAATCGTCGAAATCGGGTGTCGGAGAATGCCGGGAGAGTCTGTGCACCGAGAAGACGCAAAACGGGTCGATGATGAACAAAATCGAGCCGCGCCGGAAAATGGCCAACCCCGGAAACCGTGCACAAGAAAATTCCGACAAGTTACAGTTGGATTCAGCTCTGGCAGAGGTAAAAACTTCCTTAAGGGTCCACTGTGAAAATCCCAAGCAAAAGAGGTGAAAAACAGGGTTAAACCAGTTAAACTAGCCTTTATAAAGGCTTAACGGGTCGGTTTTAAAACCCACAACCCGGAATTAAATCCGGCGTGGCCCGGGTCGGACGGTTTCCCGTCCGACGCGCCTGGACGCCCGCCATGTACCCCCAAAACAGGGGACAGCCGTGCGGGGCCTCCGCGCGCGCGCCACGTGCCCCCCTCAACAGCGGCGGGGGCGCTGCGCGGGTGGCGACGCGTGGCGCACTCACGAGTGCGCGCCACGCGTCGGCCTCTCCGCCGCCCCCGCTCACCGCTTAAAGCCCCGTGGGCCAGGACCACGTGGACCCTCCAATGCCCGGGCGCCACGCGTCCTGCTCCCGGTCCACGCGCCGCTCCGCTTTTCCCCTGGACCGAGCCGTGCGCACCCGCCAATCCTGATGCGCCACGTGGCCCGCCCCGTGGTCCATGCACCCACGCGCCTTTCCCGTGGACCGAGCGGCGTGGGCCGGCCAATGAAAGGCCGCCACGTGGCCCAGGCCGGTCCACGGTCACTCCCATGCACCCGATTTTCCCCGAAAACTTTCGGTAGCCCGTTTTTGGTCATCCGGACTCCAAATTTAACAAGCAAATAGCTGTTTTCAAGTGTTTTTCCGTGCTGAATCCGATTCTAACCTCTGTTTGGCCAAAATCCTTTCAGAAATTTCGGCAAACACAGCCGAAGGCCAAAACAGTAAAAGATACCTCACCAGGTCCAACAGTAGCACCTCTGTGATGCACTATGGGCCAGGTACACCAACAATAGGTGTTCTAACTGTAGATTCAGTAGGAAAGCTGCATGGGGTTTACGGTCTCCACAGCTACCCATGAAAATCAAGATAAATCATCAACCATGAGAAAGATATACCATTTACCACCGAAGCTAGGTTGACGAGTTGGCCCCATTAAATCTATATGCAGTAATTCTAGTGGTCGTTTTGTTCCTATATGGTTCAAGTTCTTGTGAGTGGATCTAGTTTGTTTTCCCTGTTGACATCCACCGCACACAATGTTATCTTTGAAGCTAAGTTTAGGAACACCTCTAACAATATCCTTATGTGAAATCCTATTCCTAAAATTCATGTGGCCTAATCTTTTATGCCAAAGAGTCTCGATGTCAAGTGAAACTAGGTTACATTGTTCAATTGGTTTTATTATGAACTACATAGCAATTATTCTGTGATCTAACCCCTTTCAAAAAGAATGAATTATTTAAATCAGTTACAACATATTCAATCGTAGAAAAATTAACTGAAAAACATCACACAATTGACTAATGCTTATGAGATTAGTCTTAAGGCCTTCAACGTATAAAATATTATTCAAAATCGGGCCGTTTGGAATAGTGATTGTTCCTTTGCTAGCTATTTTTGAAGATCTACCATCTCCGAAAACAACAAGTCCTTCGGAGGTTTTCTCAAAAGACTTAAAATAGTTTTTATCACCGGTCATGTGCCGTGAGCAATCACTATCCAGATATCAAGACGAATTATCATATGCATGTAGTGATGTGCGAATGTGATAAGACAAGGAAAGAGTTCACCTTTGCACACTCAAACCTTACGAGTATTGGAATACATTAGCAATGATCGTGATGTTGCACTCCTTGGTGAATTCATTTTCTTCAGTTGATCACCTTTCTTTGGTTTCCACATCGGCGTTGTCTTGCGGGGTGTACTACCATTGATCTTAACACTTGATTGATTTTCTTTTGATTTCCAGATTGTGTTATTTATGGTAGTCGATGCATGATTCGCTTGATTTGCTCCATGTTTGCATGAATTCTTATGTGCCCTTTTACTCCACAATGATTACATATCTTATTTGACATTGGGTTCATTGCGATGTAGAAGGTTTGTCAACATTGGGTGTAACGATTTTAGTCGGAGGAGGAGGTAAAACTGACTAGGCCAATAACTTCTGTTCACTCGAACTTGGATCCTCACAAGTTCGATCATATCCAAGGCCCAATCTGTTTGTTTGACCAAGATCAAGTAACTTATCCAATTTGGTTCGTCCGGATGAGAATCTTTTCAGATATTCTTTAAGTTGGAAAATAGACTTCGTCATCTCCAAATTTCCTTGACGTGCCTCGGAATAGAGCTTCAAGAAGTAATTTGCTTTATCCACCAAATTTATATGTTCCTTCTCGAAATGCTCATTCTTTTCTTAAAGGGAATTGTTGATCTTAATCAAGTTGTTCCTTTCCTCCTCAAGAGTCTTTGAGAGAGAAGTTGCTTTATTGGATTAATTTTCGAGTTTCAACAACCTTCTCCTCAACTTTTTGTTATGCTTCGCTAATTTTTTTGAGTCCCATAACAATTGTTGATAGGCGTGAGCAAAATTTTCACCTTCAGAATCGCTTGGTTCATCATCTGATATTATTTTATCATTCAAGGAGGAGACAAATAACTAACCGGAGGAAGTCGATGGCAAGCACATGATGGGTGAAGTTGTGGACGCAAGAAATGTCGTGGCATTCGTATCCTCATCACTAGAAGATGACTCGTTAGAGGAGGAAGAGTCATCCCACGTGATGGTTTGCATTGCCTTCTTCTTGGACGGATTCTTGTTGGGGCACTCCGTTAATATATGGCAAAAGCCTCTGCATTTGAAGCACTGGATTTGTCCCTTTGTGTTCTTCTTCTCTTTTGAGGAACCCTCTTGCTTTTTGTTAAGGATTTTTGTATTGGCGTATTTCGTGAAGTGTTTTGTGTCTTGAAGATTGAAGTTAAAAACTTGAAGATTACATACATCAATCTCAAGAAGAATGGATTCAAAATGATCATGTATGTTAAACTAAATATTTTTGGTGATTTAAATGCATTTTTATAGTTTAGAAACACTTGGAATAATTTTCATTGCATAAAAATAAAAAACTGGACATTTTATATGTTCTGGATCCGGATCAGGCAGATCCAGTCCGGACCCTGAACATGATTTGGTTCATGCGAAATTCTAGTCTGGATCAACCTCTATCCAGTCCGGACCCCGAACTATATTTTTGTTATATCACATGAATCAGTCCGGATCAGAACCATCCAGTCCAGACCCCAAACCTTTTTTCTGAAAATTTTCTTGTCAATGACGACAGTCCGGATCAGATGAAATCCAGTACGGACCGCCGTGCGGGAAAAATTCTGTTAAGGTAGTTTTTGATTCTTTTCTATTTCCAAAAGGTTTCTAGCCTATAAATAAACCTTAATATCATCTTTTAGGGTATTCCAAAAAGGAATCGTAGATAATCTGTGAAAGAAAGGAAAACACGTTTATCTTATTTTTCTTTTTCTATATTGATCGATTTGATTCTAGGGTTTCAAAACTCTTTATTTCTTATAGAATCAAATTGATGAATACTTAAATAGTGTTTTCATGTCTTTCTATGATTATCTAAGTATTCAAATATCATCACCACCAATAAACAAAACAATAATTTTTGAAAGGAATATCGGCGAGTGAATTCGTGTGGCCTTGTGATTCAAGGTGTTTATCGACTTCGTGGATTCGAAGCGAGGTGCGTTCGTGTGATCGACTCGTGCCAAAATTGGTGAAGACCGTGGATTTGGTTGGATGTCGTGGATTCGACGTTGGACTTCGTGGATTCGAAGTTGGACGCAAATCGTGTGATCGAGGAGCGTTGCGGACTGCGGAAAAGGTCTACTCGGAGCGTATGGAAAATGTTGAGTCGTAGTGTTACGTTATATCACCTTGTACGTGTTTAATCTTAGTGATTTTTTTCGTGTGATCGGTTCCGTAGTTTTTTACTCATATGATGGAGTTTTTCACGTAAAATCTTGCGTACATTTTTGTTTTCCACATTGAGTTATTTTTTACACAAAAATTTTTAAGTTTTATTATTTACACCTATTCACCCCCCCCTCTAGATGGTTTTTCTCCTATTTAGATCCTTGGATCCCATAACCCACACTTTATTGATTTTGAACCTGAAAATTCTTTGTCTTTCTTGGACTTAGAGAAGGATGAAGATTTACTTGAATTAACCCTTCTAAAGTTTCGGCAAAATTTTCTTGTCAAGAAAGTTAGTTGTTTCTCAAAATCCTCCATTGATGGATTATCGTCTGAATCTGAAAATAAATTCGTGTCTTCTTCTTTTGTTGATTTCAATGTCATACCTGAAGACTTAGAAGAAGAGGAAGGCTTTCTAGAATAAGAGTTAGTAGGAAAAGTCATTTCATAAGTTTGAAGTGCACCAACTAATTCTTCTACTTTGATCTCACCCGGGTGTTTTACTGTTTCAATTGCTGCAACCTTAGGGTGAAATCTCTCGGGAAGAGTTTTCAAAATTTTTCTTACAACTTTTGATTCTGAGATCTTCTCTCCCAAGTTAGCACATATATTTACGATATCTTGCAATCGTGTATAATATTCTGTGAAGGTTTGAATTGAATCAAATTTGTTTGTAAGCATATGTAGTTTTTGAACATTCACCAAACTTGTACCCTCATGTGTAACTTGTAGAGTATTCTAGATTTTTTTCGTGATCTCACATGCCGAGACGCGAGAGAACTCAGTTTGTGACAAGGCATTAAATAAAGCATTGATACTCTTGCCATTGTAAGAAGATAAAACTATTTCTTCTCTTGACCATTTCGTCCTAAGTTTAGGGATTTGTGTATCAACGACAATTTTAATACGATGTTTCCTTCCGGTTTTGATTGATTGCCAAATCCGTTCATCGATGGAAATTAAAAACGCTTTCATGCGTACTTTCCAATAAGCATAATTGGTTCCATCGAAGAACGGAGGTCGATTGATGTTTCCACCCTCAACCATTATTTACAACCTTATTCCCGCTCTGATACTACTTGTGGGTTATGTGAGGACCCGGATCCCCGCGATGAGATTACTGGTTGACCGGCAGCTTATGGAGGCCTATGTGGTGTGTCAGTGATGTTTGTGTACCAATTGGACACAAGTGATGGACTCAGGGCTTAAAATGGATCACGTGGGTAATCGGAGGGCCCCGTCGAATGTTTAGAAGTAGTTTCGCGCGAAACGGACATCAAAATTGGACTCAGCGCGAAATTTGAGTTAAGAACACTTATTTGGATGCCTTCAGCAAATTTTAGAAATGGAATTTGGCAAAACGGACAGCGGATTTGGATTCAGCGCGCGAAAACGATCGAAATGAACTATTTACTTGTATTTTTCGGAGCCCGGATGCCAAAACATGGATTTTGAGGCAAGGGTTACTGTTCCGGCAGGCTGGGGCAGCGCCGGCGGTAGCGGGCAGCTGTGGAGCACGGCGGCGCGGCGACGGGCAGCGACACGGGCAGCGGCACAGGTCGCTCGGTCCACGGGGCAGGCGTGCACCGGGGTTGGACACATGGCGGCTCCCGGTTGGCCGGCTCGGGAGACGCGGTCCACGGGAGTGCGCGGGGAGCCATGGACCAGGGTGGGGCCACGTGGCGGTCGCTGGTTGGCCGGTCCACGTGCACTCAGTCCACGCGAGGAGCGGAGCTGGTGACCGGGGCAGGTGGCCGTACGGTGGGGCAGGTTGCCGTACGACGGGCAGGCGTTGACGCGCGTGGGCGCGCCACACGTCGGCACGTGGGCGGGCCACGTGGCGCAACACGGGCGGCTGGTCCTGCTGTTGCCTGTTCGGGGTGACGTGGCGCTCCATGGTGGATTCGGGCACTAATGGTTTGGGGTACGTTTTGGGTTACTATAGCGGCCCGGTTGTTTGGGGTGCCCGGAAGTGGGGACCCACATGGAATTAATCGAATTGTTGGGTTTTGGCTATAAATAGCCCCCTTTGGCTGCTCTTTTGGCTCTTTTCCCGAGCTCGTCTCCCAATAGAGTCTTCAGCAAAGTTGTTCTACCTTGTGTTCTTCATCTTGTGGTGGATTCCCAAGATTTTTGGAGGCCTCGGTATCGGCGTTTCCTTCGACGCGGCGCACTTCGACGCTCCTTCGATTTTGGGCTTCTACCATCGCTTTTCAATTTGAGAGACCCCCTGGACTACTCTGATGGACTTTTGAGCCGATTTTCACGGCAGTGCATTCACGAGAGGTACGCCTTCGATTTTTGTGTTGATCACTTCGTTTCATTTTGGGTTTTTGGCACGATTCTCGAGGCTTTTCTGTGACCCTTTGTACTGCTGTGAGGTACCTGACAGCGGTGGAGTATTATTGGATTTTCTCGGTCTACGAGCATCGGAATAAGGCATTTAAGGACTCGATTAATATCTACGCTTCGAGAGGAACGTACCCGTATTTTTATCGGAATTTTTGGAGGACTCTTTAAAGGTGATATTTATGCTTCTTGCGGACTGGTTTCCTGCAGATTTTTGGTTGTGGATATTTCGGTACACCGCGTTGTCTTATTTTTATCTTAGCCTACAGGTGTCGGAACGAGGTGTATAAACACTCATTTTGGATCTACTCGTTGCGATGATCGCAACCAATTTTTTTTTTGGATTTTTGGAGGACTGTACATAGGTGAAAATCCCCCCTCTTCTCTGCTGGTTTGTAAAATAGCATGTGCTGTTTTGGGTGTTGTGGGGTATTTGATTGCTGTGTTATGGTTGCGTTGTTGGTTGGAGCAGAGGCTTGTGCGACTGAGTACCGAGGGTGCAGTTTCAGCAGATTTTGGATAGCGTGTGACTGCGCACTTCACCGACTTCGGCTTTGCCTGCGGAAAGCGTTCCAGGTGGGTTGCTTCATCTCCAGAACCGGTGGACGGTTCTCTAATTCTGTATGTTAGAATGCATGCATGTTTAGAGTACAATATTTGTGATTAAGGGGTAAGCTTAGGAATGACAATTGTACAAGGAATTGTAAGTGAATATTCATGTTAAATATTATTGAGGACTTGCATGATTTGGATATCCATGATAATGAGTAGTGAAAGCTTACCTAAGGGAATTTACCCTATGTGATTGTTAGCATGCATGTTTAATTGTACAATATTTAGCATCGAGATGGAAGCTTCAGGAATGGCCTAGATTATGCAGATTGATATACTATAGTAGTGATCTTTTAGCATGCCATGTTGCACATAGTCTTTTATGATATGATTACTCGATGGGGCAGGATTATGTATCTATGTGCGGATATTACTTCGAGGAGTTATTATGGATCATGGATTATGGACAGGTGTAGTCCATCAGGGATTTTGGCATGTGGTTTACACCCTTGCGAGGCTATTATGTGATTTACTCCCTTTCATTTTCTTGAGGACATGCATGCTTGTATGGACATCTAGATAGGCCATTATTTACTACTACACTATCATGTTGGAATCTGACTTAGGAGAAACCATGTTTGTTCTTTCTCCTTTCTTTCTAGATTCTAAATTCTTGTTACTCGAGTTTGAGCAGGGGCTTGGGATAGTGTAGTCGATACTTCGAGTTTGGGACAGGTTGGGTTTGATTGTGGATTGTGGGGCATTACAGCAACCGCGGATACTGGGCAGTTGACCGGATATTTACTTATGCATCAGATTGGGTATCAGTTTTCTCTAGTGGACGGAGTTTCCCACTCTTTGAGTACTATTGCATCTGATTGAGGATCAGGGTTTTTTTTAGTGGATGAATTTTTTCACTTTGATCAGAGTCGTGATCTAGTCCTGCTGTTTATGATACTTATGTTACTGCTTACTGAGATACTTTACTCGTGTGGGTCGCTCCCCTCGAGTGCCACTCCGGAGTGTGCGACAGACAGGCTTTGAGTCCTTGAGACTCCTTCTCATTGGTGCTATGCGTTGGCCAGTATACCCGATACGGCAGGCACAGCAGGCAGTACCAGTTCTTACTGGTCCATTGATTGGGTTTATTCAGGCAGGCACTATTATTGTTGCACTTGTGTCAGGGGGCTGAGTGGAGTCTTATAGCTGTGTTTAGACCAGTGCTAGCATTGTTGGGAATCGTTTGGGGTTAACGGTGGTCCCGAGGTCGTTGTGAATTTTCCGACCGTTGTGCGAGAGGTTGAGGATCTTGTGTCTATCCGTTCTGAGAGAGAGCGTGGATTTCGACTATAGCCTGCATGTGCCACTACTCGATAGCGAGTTAGTTCGTATGGACACCCTACGTAATTGCTGCCCAGCAGTGAGAGGTGGTTGTAGGTGGGCGCAGGCTTGACTGGACCAGATGTGACAGTCAGCTCGATTGGGTCGATGGTGCACTTCATGCGCAAGTGGTCGCATACCTTCCTTTGGTTTTCCCCTTTTGAGCATTTAGATAGAAGCATGGTAGCTGTTGAGTGCCTCTAGCTTTCTTGTTCAGTTTTTACTGCATTGTTATCTTATGCCTCTAGTAGACTTAGTGGGCAGATCGTCGGGCCTGGCGGTGGTACCCACTAAGAACTCTCTTTTGGTGTAGTTCTCACACCCATTGAGGGTTTTCCCCTCCTCTTTCTTTTCTCTCCTTTGTTTTGCAGAGTCTTGCAGGTGTTGCTGATTCTGCGGTTGCTGTTCGAGGCGAGGGAGTCGCGAGCTAGATCTCTACTGTCTGTGGAGAGTAGCGGTACCCCTACATTGGAGATCCGGAGTACAGTCAGTAGATTATTTATTTTTCCGCTTTTGAGAGATCATTGTATTGTGAGGATCTGACTTGTATTGAGAGTGTGTACACTGATATATTATTTCTGATTACCTCCCTGTTGAGTTCTGGTTTATTGTATTGAGGATATTGTATGATTATCATTTGTGGGAGATGGACAGTGTATCATTATTTCTAGTTGTACAGATGGTGGGTTTTAGTTTTATGGTAATTTTATTTTATAGCTCTGATATCTGTTTAGCTGTAGTCCCTTTTCTTGCAGGTAGGACGCTTCGACTATGCGGGGTTTGTATAGGCGGCGGATCTGTTGGCGAGCCCGGGTCGCAGTTTTGACCCCGGGGCGTGACAGGTTATGTAATCCAAGGATCTAAAATAGAGAAAAAACCACCTAAAGGGGGGGTGAATAGGTGTAAACAATAAATCTCCAAGATCTTTGCATAAAAATAACCCAATGCGGAAAATAAAGAGAGTAAGCAAGATTTTACGTGAAAAACTCCAATCCAGGAGTAAAAAACTACGGGACCGATCACATAAAAAAATCTACTAAGATTAAACACGTACAAGGTGATATAACGCAAACCTACGACTCAACCCTTTCCATACACTCCAAGTAGATCTTCTCCGCTCGTCCTCAACGCGCTTCGATTACACGAATTGTGTCCAACTTCGAATCCACGAAGTCTAACCGAATCCACGGTCATCACCAACGTAGCACGTATCGATCACATGAATGCGCCTAACTCCGAATCCACGAAGTCTAACCGAATCCACGGTTGTCACCAATGTAGTATGTATCGATCACACCAACTCGCCTAACTCCTAATCCATGAAGTCGTAACCTTGAATCCACAAGGCCTTCACGCGAATCTACATGCTGATGTTCCTTCTGGAAATCGTTATTTGTTTATTAGTGTTGGTGATTTTGAATACTTAGAAAATCATAGATAGACAAGAAAAAGACCGTGTAAGTATTCATCAATTTGATTCTTGCAAAAGAATAATGAGTTGAAAAAATCCAAGAATCAAATTGATAAATATAGAAGAAGAAACATAAATTAGAACGAGATTTTCCTTTCTTCTCTATATGTGGATCTTTTTCGGCTTACCCTAAAATAAGATCTCTAGGGTCTATTTATAGGTTAGAAACCTTTAGAAAGAGATAAGAACCAAAAACTGCCTAAAACAGAACTTTCCCGGTCCGGATTGGATTTACGACGGTCCGGACTGTCGTTAAAATTCCAAAAACAATGGTTCGGGGTCCGGACTGGAATGGGTCTGATCTGGACTGTTTCATACGAAATAAGAAATTCAATGTTCGGGGTCCGGACTGAAAGCAAGCTTATTCGGACTAGAAATTCGCATGGAACCATCTATGTTCGGGGTCCAGACTAAAGTGGGTTTGATCCGGATTCGGAACATCCAAAAGTCTAGTTTTTTATTTTTAAGCCATAGAAAATATTCCAAGTGTTTCTAATCTGCCAGAATGAATTCAAATTACCAAAAATATTTAATTAAACGTACATGAATATTATGGATTCATTCTTCTTGTGATTGATGTCTTTGTTCTTCAAGTGTTAATCTTCAATCTTCAAGACTCAAACTAATTTCACGAAATACGCCAATACAAAAATATTTAACATAAACTAGCGATTTTGCTGATTTACGGTTCGAGACTCAATTCCCGCTTAATGAAAGTCGTCAAACCTCAAACGAAAAGTTCAGAGATCATGTGCACACTGCCCGAAGCAACCAGTGCGGTCACATTAGCAAAAAGACCCCTAGGCTTTCCAATACTTGCATAATTATATGTAATTTCTAAGCTCTTAAACCTGCTATATAAATCCAAATACTTTCGGATGGTAACGAGGAAACCAATAGGTGGGCCTTGACGCACTTAGCACCATGCTCACTGTTTGGGATTGGAACAAAGCCCGATAACAACAAGACAACACCACAAAACTCAGGTTCAGGACAGCAACCAAGGCAAGCACTGTCAACAAGGGGTGCTAGGGGTTGCCAGGTGTCACGCCCCGGGGTCGAAACTGCGACCCCGGGCTCGCCAACAGATCCGCCGCCCATACGGGAAGCCCCATATAGACGTAGCGACTAACCTGCAAAAGAATCATCTACACTAATAGATATCAGAGCTGAAAAAGTAAAATACTGAAATAAAAGATATAAATACAATTACAACTCCAAATAATACAAACCATCCTCACCAAAAATACATAAGTCTCTCTCAGCAGTAAAGGAAAGATACAACTCAATTCCTCACTACAAGGGTCGCTCAACATAACACTCACAAAAACTGGTAAGGGGTACATCTACTCTCTCTCTCAGAGGATGACTGGAAGGGATCTATCTCGCGACTCCTTTACCTCGGTCAGAGGGAGCAGGATCAGCAACTGGAGCAGCAGGAACCTGAGCAGAAGTCCCTAGGGAAAAGAAACCACGACGAGTGTGAGAACTACATCCCACAGTAGTTCTCAGTGGGTGCCGCCAACAAGCCCGACGGTCTACCCACTAAGTCTACTAGAGGCATAAAGTAACATATGTAGTGCTGTAAGGAAAAGCTGGAAAGGTAAACTCTACAGCTACTATGCCTCTATCTAGATGCTCAAAGAGTGGAACAGAAAGAACATGATGCCACAACTAGCCCTCAACTCAGATCACCCAATCTAAACTGACTGCCACATCGGGTCCAGTTAAACCTGCGCCTACCTACTGCCGTTACATCCCGGAGGACCGGACTTACGTAGGACGTCCGTGACTGCCAACATTGGCCCAGCCAGAGGGACGGTGTCCGTGACTGCCAAAACTGGCCGAGCCAGAGGGACAATGCATCGACAAGTCGCGATAGAAGTATCAGGCCCAACTCCGGAGTGGCACTCGAGGGGCGCGACCCTACCGAGTAAAGTATCCGCGCATCTCTGTCGAGCTCAAATGTGGCTCATGCAGGCTATGATCCAAATCCTCGATCAACAAGATCGACTGTAACCAACAAAACACTGTCTCACTCACAGGCTGGAAAACCACACAGCCGAGACCCACTGTCACTCTGACGGCTCCCAAAGAACCCTGATCTATAGACTGCTATCAAACTCCACTCGGTCTCCAGACACGAGTGTAAATGCATCCCACAACAATCCGACCTCTCGGCCCACAACCCGGGCGAGGAAAAAGCTAAGTCCAGAATGAAATATAGAGTAGTGATGTGGGAATGTCTAGAGCAATAAAAACCTAGCCCAAGTTGAAGTTTTCTACAGTCTGGCTGAACATGCTGCATATGGCGGGGGTGCTAGGTCAAGTTCCAAGATATCAATAAATAACAAGTGGTAGGAAACAATGCATCACAAGATCATCAGAATTTAACAGGAATATTAACTTTCACATACTAGCATGCTAATAATACACTATTTCTATCATGCTTGTTCCTACACATAGAATTAATGTGCAATCCGAGGATCTTGGAAACGGGCCACCCACCTGAAGAGCTGAACTGTCCAAGTCCCATAGCTAAAAATACCCGGAAATCCAAATCTCCAACTCCAATGGGTTCAGTAATACCCGCAAACTCTCCTGGGTATAATACAAAGTTCACAATTATACTTAAATCCCAAAAATTAACCACGCACACAAATACTAAAAATCTATCCCAAAGATGCACTTATTTCACCTACTGAAAGTGCCCAGAAAATTCTAATAAAAATATCACAGCGATCTTCGCGTCGAGACCTTCGAAATGGGTACCTGCACGTCCAAAATCGAGACCCGTAGGCCGAGTTACAAATTCCACAGTACCGGTGCGCAAACAATCACAACCACACAACTGTAAACTCTTGCACAGATAAAAAGGGAATAGTATACCTCCGAGAAGGTCTCAGAAAAATCCAAGAAAAATATGATGATAATCCTCGCGACGAGTAGATGAAAAAAGTGTACAGGCTTGTCTCGATCCGATGCTCGAGCACGAAGAATAAAATCCGGCAAGGTGCTACTGTCTAGAGAGAAATCCTGTAGCAATGGGGGTTAAAAATGTACCAGGAACCCCAAGAAGAGCTCGGATCTGAAGAAAATGGTTAACATGAAAAACATAGGCCTACCTCTCGTGGATCCAACGCCGTGAAAATCGTCCAAAAATACAGTCGGGGTAGCTCTGTAGACCTCCCTGACTAAAGTGCAACGAAAATGGGCCTCCAACAGTATATCGTCGCTCTGCGCTACGATGCCGAAGTCGTCGACGCTGCGGCCTCCAAAAATTCTAAAACTTCTTTAGCAGATGCACAAGAAGATAAGCTAAAACTTTCCTAAAGGGTACAAAGGCAAAAGAAGTCGAGAAAAGCCCTAAAAAGAAGAAGAAAGGGCCTATTTATAGGCCCTCCCACGAAAAGCCCACAAAAAATAAAGTCATTGGGCTTTTCGGGCCCAATTTCCGGGCGCCCGAATTAATCGGGCGGCTACAGTGTTGGGCCCGGCCCAACACTGTGTGCGCCCGGTTTACCCTGGAGCCGCTATGTGGCCGCGCGGCTCCCTCCGCGCCCGGCGCACGCGCGCGCACGAATCGCGGAGCGCCGCGTGTCTCGACAGCGGGGCGTGGGGCGGCTGCGCCAGGCCAACCGCAGGGCGCCACGTGGAGCCCCTACGTCACGGGCTACCTGCCCACCTGCCCCGACCTGCTCCCCTGGCGCGTGGACCGCGCGCGCGTGAGCCGGCCGCTCGCAGGCCGCCACGTGGCGCACCCTGGTCCATGCGCCAGGCCGCAAGCCCCCCATGGACCGCGCACACAGCGCCCGCCAATCACGAGCCGCCACATGTCCCTCGCGTCGGCCCATGCACTAGCGCCAAGTTCTGTGGACCGAGCCGCGTGCACCGGCCAATCCGGTGCTGCCATGTGGCACCAGGCCGGTCCACGGCCTCCCCCATGCACCAAAATGCGCAAAAAACTTCTGGGGGTCCGTTTTTGGGCATCCGGACTCCGAAAAAGGCAAGTAAATGGTCGATTTTCGACGTTTTTTCGTGCTGAATACAAATATGACCTCGGATTAGCCTAAAGCCCTTTCTAAATTTCAACAAAAATAGCTGGAAGGCAGGCTCAATCCCGAGGCCTCACAGAGTCCGTCCAACGCATCCATTTGATGCATTGCGGGTCCCACACGCCAATAATAGGTGATCTACATCACGGGTCATAGGAGAAGCAACACGGGGGTCAGGGTCACTACACCAGGAGTGCATTGGATTCCGGCGCCGGTGTGTGGTTGCGGCGGTTGGCCAGAGAAGGCCTTGCGGCCATTATGGAGTAGCAAGCTCAGGAAGGGACTAAGCAGGGGATTCCTGTAGGACCCCTGAACCCCATGCAGCTTTTTTTCATGAATCCACTGTGCAAAATACCTGTTGATGGTGTGTCTGGCCCATAGTGCATCAAAGGGATGCCACAGATGGACCCTGTGAGTTATTGTTAGCTGGGTTGGCCTTCGGCTGCTTTTGTTGAATTTTAAAAAAGGTGTTAGACCAAACAGAGGTTGGATTCGGATTCAGTGCGGAAAAATACTTGAAAACGGCTATTTGCTTGTTAAATTCTGAGTCCGGATGCCCAAAAACGGACTTCCGGAAGTTTTACTAGATTTTCGGTGCATGGGGGAGCCGTGGACCGGCGGGGGGTGCCACGTGGTAGCCTCTGGTTGGTCGGCGCACGCGGCCTGGTCCACGGAGCATCAGGGGTGAGGCCGGGGTGCACCGCGGGAGGCGTGGACCGGCGGGGATCCACGTGGCAGCGCCGGATTGGGCGGCCCACGCGCGCTCGGTCCACGGGGGCGCGCGGGGGGAGCGGTGGACCGGGTGTGCCACGTGGCGGCCCCAGGTTGGCTGGCCTACGGGCGTGTGGTCCACGCAGCGTGCGGGAGAAGGCACGGGGGCAGGTGCCGTACAGGCGGGCAGGTGGGCAGCGCCACGTGGCGCCCGCTGATTCGCGGGCGCCACCCACCGCGCTGACCACAGGCGGGGACGCGTGGCGGCCCCTGGCAGGGCTTGCACGGCTGTCCCGTGTTCGGAGGACACGTGTCAAGCCCCGAGACGGGTCGGACGGCGGCGGGATCCCGTGCGCGCTGGCGGGCCGGGCTGGGCCGCACTGTGCGCGCCCGAAAACGGGCGGGCCGGGCCTGTGGGCCGCACTGTGTGCGCCCGAAAGAGCGGGCCGGGTGCCCGAAACTGGGGACAAATCCGAAATTTTCGGATTTGTCCCCTCAGCCTATAAAAAGGGACCCGAGCTGTTTTCTTTGAGATTTTTCTCCCTCTTCCAGGCCTTCCCTCCCCGAGCTCCCTTCTAAACTTTTGTTCTACTTCGAGTGCTGCATTCACCTGTGGAGTTTTGGGATTTTGGGGGGCATGCATCCCGAGGTTTTTGATTTTATGGCGCGGCGCGACGTTTTATCTCCGGTGATCTTCTTCGTCGTAGTGCAGTGTGAGGACTCCCCTGGCCCACTCCGACCTCCGTTTCCAACCATTCTTGCGCCGACATACTCCTGAGAGGTAGGGCTTCATCTTTCGTGCTGATCACGCACTCCTATTTCGAGTTTTTGGCATGGTTCCCGAGGTGCCTTTGTGACCTCTTTTTTTGTGTGGTTTTTGGGACAACACTAGAGTATTTTGGCGATATCTTCGCGCACGAGCATCGGATTGAAACATACCTAACAAGTTTTTCATCTACACATCACAAGAAACATGCTCGTATTTTTCTTAGATTTTTTTGAGTTTTTATTGGAGGTGAAAAATCCCTTTTCCCTGTAATCAGTGCTACAGTTTTTGGTATAGAATTTTTTTGGGTAGGCCACCTTGCCGAATTTGTAACTTGACCTACAGAACTCGGATTTGGACGTGCAGGTACCCGTTTCGAAGGGCTCGACGCGAGGATCGCTGTGATATTTTTATTGGAATTTTTTGGGCATTTTCAGTAGGTGAAATAAGGGCATCTTTGGGACTGATTTTCTGTATGTGTATGCGTGCGTAGTTTTTGGGATTTAAGTGTAATTGTGAACTTTGTGTTGTACCCAGGAGAGTTGCGGGTATTGCTGGACCATTGGAGTAGGAGATTTGGATTTCCTGGTATTTTCAGTTGTGGGATTTGGACAGTCAGCTCTTCAGGTGGGTGGTTGTTGTATTCCTCTCCTTTGGTATGCTCACTAGGAACATCAGAATATCCCGATGTTAGAAAGGCCGAACTTATTGTTGATAACCTTGCATGCAATATGGGATTAAATAATTGATAGTTTATCCATGTAACTGAGATAATGGCATTTGGGCATGAGTATTGTATCATGATCACTTCTGTTTAATTATTTAATTATCCGGGACAGCATGATTAGCTGTAGGTTAGTAATTAGTGACTATGCAAATGCTGGCACTCGTTGCTTCAGCTTAACTAATCATGTGAAATAGATTAAAATACTGGGACAATTGCATGCTTAAATGGTCATATAACTAAACCACTATTTACTGATACACTATCTTTTGGGATTTGACTTAGGAGAAACCATACTTTTATTTCTTCTTCTATTATTTTAGACTTCAGGGATAGCATGCTCGGGTTCGAGCGGGGGGGGGGGGGGGGCTGGGATAGTGTAGTCAGGTTGATGGGGATTTGGGATAGGCTGGGCTTGATGATAGGGTATTGCGGTAACCACGAATTTTGGGTGGTTGACCGGGCTGTACTATTGCATCAGATTGGGAGAGGGGGATCGGGCTTTCTTTTGTGGATGATTTTTCCCACTTGATCTCTGTCACGATCCAGTCCTGCTATATCAGATTACTTGTGGTTACTTATTTTACTCGTGTGGGTCGCTCCCCTCGAGTGCCACTCCGGAGTGCGCGGCAGACAGACTTTGAGTCCTTGAGACTCCTTTGCTTCGGTGTTATGCATAGGCTGGCATACCCGTCGCGGCAGGCAGAGCAAGCAGTACCAGTGTCTACTGGTGGTCGGATTGGGTTATTTAGGCAGACTTTTAGATACTGATGCATATTTTTTGCTATTCTTACTAGCTTGACATGTAGAGGCATATTAGTGGTAGCACATTTATCAGCTGTTATACTTAGCTTCCACCCCCCCCTTTATTCTTTTTTTGCCTCTGGTAGACCTGGTGGGTATGTCTGAGTTGAGGCTCTACCCACTAGGGGAGGCTACTGTTTTTATAGTAGTTCTTACCCCCATCGTCCTTTCTTTATTTTTCCCCCTTTGTTTTGCAGAGTCCTCTGCGGGAGTTGCTGGGCCGTCAGCAGCTGATCGAGGTAAGAGGGTTGCGGACTAAATAGAGAGCCACCCGAGAGTTGCTAGCAGGAGTTTTGGGTGTACTCGGTTTTCTCAGACAGTTCCTTTGTATTTCTTTTTGGGTCTGGCTTTAGCCAGTTAGTTGTATATTTGTGGTGAGCTCGGAGAGATATTTGTATTTATTTTACAGTTGTACTTTATTTACTTCCAGCTTTTGTCTGAGATACAGTAGTTTTAGTTCAGCTCTGATTCTTATGCTCCTTTATTTATTATCTCTTATATTTGAGCAGGTTACCAGCGCTTCGTGTACACGAAAAATACCGTGTGCACGACGGATCTGTGGACGGGCTCGGGTTCTGGTTTACACCCGGGGCGTGACAGTTCCAGGCTCAAGTAAGGGTATCTACCTGGTTGTCTTGATGAGAGGGAGTTAGCCATGTGCATGGCCGGCGGCAGGGAGCGGCGGAAGGAGCTCGACCATATGCAATAACCTGAAACTACCTATTTCTCGAGCGCTGTACCGCATGGCGTTTGCCGAGCTAAAGGAGTTAAGGACTCAGCTCAACGATCTTTTGGCACTAGGTTTCATCATACCTAGTGTGTCCTTGTAGGGTGCTCCGGTGTTTTTCGTCAAGAAGAAGGACGATAGCTTTCGACTTTGTATCGACTATCTTGAGCTGAGCAAAGTCACGATCAAGAACCGATACCCCCTTTCGCGAATAGACAATCTATTCAATCAACTTCAGGAATCGATGATATTTTCTAAGATTGATCTACAGTCGGGGTATCATCAGCTGCGGATTAAGGCAGAGGATGTTTCGAAGACCGCCTTCAGGATTCGTTACGGCCATTATGAGTTCACTATTATGTCGTTTGGGCTCAGCAGCACCCCGGCGGCATTTATGGATATGATGAATAGGGTTTTCAAACTCTTCATCGATCATTTTATCGTGGTTATCATCGACGACATCCTGATATAGTCACAAAGCGACGAGGAGCACCGAGACCATTTACTACAGGTTCTCTAAGTTCTGAGAGAGAACAACTTGTATGCCAAGTTAAAGAAATGCGATTTTTGGCTCCGAGAGGTGGCATTTCTGAGATATATCATCTCGGAAGCAGAAGTCATAGTGGATCCAAAGAAGATAGAGTCGGTGGTGGACTGGCCACAACCGACTAATGCGATCGAGGTCTAGAGTTTTCTTGTTCTTGTTGGATATTATCGTTGCTTCATCGAAGGATTCTCCAAAATCGTCGTCCCACTGAATCGTTTGACGAGAAAAGAAAAAAAGTTTGTCTAGACTCTTGAGTGCCAAGTCAGCTTCAATGAGCTGAAGTGCCGACTTATAGAGGTGCTAATCCTAACCCTGCTGATCCCGGGCGAGAATTATGTCGTCTACGTACTGTGACGCTTCTCGAGTTGGTCTGGGTTGTGTCCTAATGCAGAAGGACAGAGTTATAGCATATGCGTCCTGATAGCTGAAGCTCTACGAACAGAACTACCATACACATGACCTGGAGCTTGCAGCAGTGGTTTTCGCGCTCAAGTTGTGGAAGCACTACCTCTATAGAGTCCACTGCGATGTGTACACTAATCACCAGAGCCTCAAATATCTCTTTACCCAAAAAGAGTTGAACTTGAGGTAGCATCGTTGGCTCGAGCTTCTGAAGGACCATGACCTAACCATCCAGTATCACCCTAGTCGGGCAAATATAGTGGCTGACGCATTAAGCCGAAAGCATATTTCGGCAGAGCTGATGATGATCACCAAGCAGGATCGCTTGGTGGAGGAGTTCCAAAGGCTTGATCTAGAGGTAGTCTCAGCGGGATCAACTACTCAACTTATGGCGATGGTGGCCCAGCCCACCATTCTTGATCGCATAAAAGAGGGACAGCAGTCGGATCCCTACTTCGAGAGGATTCGTGAGTATATATCGTTGGGGGAGACCGACGATTATCGATTGCATACTAACGACTCTATCAGATTTCGGAGCCATTGGTCGTTTCGAAGGATGGCGACCTGAGGAACGAGATCCTTACTAAGGCAACACAGATCCCTGTACACAGTGCATTCTAGTGGAACGAAAATGTATAAGTATCTGAAGCAGCAGTTTTGGTGGCCTAGAATGAAGGCCGATGTGGCGAAGCATGTAGCTCAGTGCCTAGTGTGCCAATAGGTGAAAGCTTAGCATCAGAGACCGGCAGGAAAACTGCAACCACTTCTAATGCCAGTGTGGAAGTGGGAGCAGATCACGATGGACTTCATCACCGTTCTGCCTCAATCCTAGCGGGGCCACGATGCTATATGGTCGTAGTGGACCGACTCACCAAGTCGGCCCACTTTCTGCCGATTCACACGACTGGGTCCAGAGATCGACTCGCACAGCTCTACATCGACGAGATTGTCCGGCTTTATGGCGTGCCAGTGTCGATTGTCTTAGACCGGGACACTCGGTTTGTGTCTCATTTTTGGAAGAATCTGCAGCAGACAGTAGGGACCAAGTAGAGCTTCAGCACTGCTTTCCACCCACAGAGTGATAGGTAGCCTGAGCGCGTTATCTAGACTCTGGAGGACATGCTGCGCGCTTGCGTTCTGGATTATGGAGATAGCTGGTACAGATACCTTTCTTTGGTAGAGTTCACCTATAATAATAGTTATTAGGCGAGTATTGGGATGGCGCCTTACGAGGCGTTGTATGGGCGTCGATGTCGGTCTCAGATCTGTTGGGATGACGTCGGAGAACGCTGGATAGTCGGGTCGAACTTGATTGAAGATGCCAAATCCAAGGTTCAAGTAGTGGGACAGCGGTTATTGACCGCACAGAGCAGGCAGAAGAGTTATTCGGACCAACGCAGACGCGACCTTGAGTTCCAGGTTGGTGACCATGTACTGCTGAAGGTGTCACCAGCTAGAGAAATCAAGTGGTTTGGGTTATGAAACAAGCTCAGCCCCCAGTTGATGGGACCATTTGAGATACTAGAGCTCATCGGTCCAGTGGCATATCGGTTGGCACTTCCTCCGAGTCTCGCCTGTGTGCACAATGTATTCCACGTCTCCATGCTCCAAAAATACATTTCTGATCCTTCCCACGTGATCAGCCCCACGACTGTCCAGCTTCGAGAGGATCTGAGCTATGATGAAGCCCCAATGCGGATCCTAACACGCGATGAAAAGAAGCTGAGGAACAGGATGATCCCCAATGTCAAGGTATAATAGGAGAACCACGAGGAATGCGAAGCCACTTGAGAGCGTGAGTCGGACATGCAGGAGTTTGTCCTCATTTGTTTGGTTCTTGATTGTATTTAAGTTTCAAGGACAAAACTTCTTATAAGGAGTGGGTGATGTAATACTCCTAAATTCTAAGCTTGAAATTTAAATAAAAGAATTCATATTTGTTTAAGCTGTGATAGTAACTTCTGGAAATCCGGGAGCGTTTCTATCAAAGTCTCTAATCTAATCAAACGAGATCCGAATTCGACAAAGTAAATATACGATTTGATCGGTCTCGTCGATCTGAGCGCAATGGCATGGTTCAAATTTATGTCTAACAAGCCTAGGTCAACGAAAAGCATGCAAAATAGTAAAATTTATTATATTGATGGCTAAATTCACCTAACGAAGCTCGAACTCGACGAACCAAAATCGTTACTTGATGGGTCTCGTAGAGTCGAACGTCGTGGTGTCGTTCGTTTTCAGGTTCGACAACCATGAAGTCTTGAAAAGCGTGAAAATAGCATTTTTTTAGTAATTTCTTAAAAGAGTTGATTTTTAGGTATCAAATTGCACCAGAGTCCTCGAGGAGGGACCTCTGCGTAATTATCAACTACAGTGAGGGATAAGAGAAACCCTAGGGTTTCTTTTGGAGAAACCTTAGCCGCTTTTCTCTAGAAACCGCAGCACCAAAGCCTCTTTCTCTTCCACTGCATCTCCTTCTTGAGCGCAGCATTGCCTCCCCTCACCGGAACAGTATAAGAAGTAAGAACTTTTCTTGTTCTCAAGTTGGTTGTGAAAACAAACCACCAAGTTGCACCAGCTTGCTCCCCAAGTCCTCTAGTATCATCAACATCCTCTGGGGATCTCACTTAAGAAATCCCGCAGCCTGCCGTTGTCGCACGACGACGAAGAAGGAGATCATTTTATCCATTTATTCTCTAGAACCGAGGTAAGCCTTCAGTCGATTCGCTTTGATTTTTCCTTGCTAAGAGACACCTGAAGTCTCCTCTTCACCTTCTGGTGACTCCTCCTACTCAGCACCGATGCCAGGGAAGCATCGGGTTGCCGGCGGGAGCAAGAGACCTGCCGGAACCCTAGATTGGGTCGCCGCTGTCATGCGCTACCTTCGGTGGGTCGGGTCAAGATCTAAGATGATGAGCTTATTCTGCTGGCTCTCTGGAGACCCTCCATGAAGTTTCATGGCATTTGGTTGAGTCTAAAGGCCGTGGGATGAAACCTTAGTTTTCGGGTTATTGCTCTTGGCTGAGCTTCGCCGCCAGCCATCGCCGCCACTCCCCGCCACCGGCCATGTACTTGGCTGACTCCCTCTCGTCAAGATAATCTAGTAGATTTCTTTACCCGAGCCTGAAACCCTATGCATGGCTTTTTTCCCAAGCTTGTTATTCTTTATTGGCCACAAGGTCTTCTCTGGCCAACCGCCACAACCACACGCCGGCGTCGGACCCCGAGGCACTCCTGGTGTGATGACCCGGATCTCTTCAAAGCTTTTGTAGTGTGTCTGGCAATTTCTGGAGGCCTTTGCTTTGTGTTAGAGGTGTTTGTGCGCGAATCGGACCCAAGAATTGGACTCAGTATGGAAAACGGGAGCAAGTTTGCTTAATCGGATGCCTTCGACAAATTTTAGAAATGGAATTGGGCAAAATGGACATCGAATTTGGACTCAGCGCGCGAAAATGATGAAAATAGACTATTTACTTATTTTTTTCGGAGCCCGGATGCCCTAATACGGATTTCGAGACTTGGGTTACTGTTCTAGCTGCCGGGGCAGCGCCGGCGGCGACGGGCAGGCGGCGGAGCAAGGCAGCGCGGCGGCGGGCAGAGGCGCGGGCCGCTCGGTCCACGGGCTTGGCGTGCACCGTGTGGGAGGACGCATGGCGGCTCCCAGTTGGCCGGCTCGCGGGGTGCGGTCTACAGAAGCGCGCGGGGAGCCAAGGACCAGGGCGGGGCCACGTGGCAGCCGATGGTTGCCCGGTCCACGTGCGCTCGGTCCATGCGAGGAGCGGCTGGCGCGGTGCAGCGAGGGTGGTGTGCCACGTGGCGTCTTCCTATTGGTGCGATGTGGACACGTGGCAGCTTTGGATAGGATGGTGCACCGACGCGATCCACGGAGCAGGGTGGCAGGTCCCTCGGGCTGCGTGCGCGGCGTGAGCGCCAGCAGTGCGGCGTGCGCGGACGTGGGCACGCCAACCGAGGCGTTGACGCGGGTGGAGCAGCGCGAGGGCCCGGCCACGTGTCGCGAGCGGGTTGGCCGAACCCGCTGTTTGCTGTTCGGGGCCACGTGTCGCAACGTGGAGGATTTGGGCGCTGATGGTTTGGGGTACATTTTGGGCTACTGTTCAGCACTGTTTGCGCCCGAAACTATTTCGGGCGCCCGAATGTGGGGACCCAGATGGAATTAAGTGAATTGTTCTGTTTTGGCTATATATAGCCCCCTTTGGCCGTCTTTTGAGCATTTTTTCAAGCTCCCCTGCGACAGAACCCTTAAGATGACTTGTTCTTCATCTTGTGCTGCAACTCTTGCCCGGATTTTTTTTGAAGGCCGCAGCATCGCCTTTTTCTGCGACACGGCGCACTGCGACGCTCCTTCAATTTTGGCTTCTACCGTCGCATTTCAGTGCGTGAGACCCCCTGAGCTACCCCGATGAACTTTTGAGCTAATTTTTATGGCAGCACGTTCACAAGAGGTACGCCTTTGATTTCCGTGTTGATCACTTCACCTCATTTTGGGTTTTTGGCATGGTTCCCGAGGTATCTTTTGACCCCTTGTACTGCTGCGAGGTTTTGGACAGCGGTGGAGTATTGTTGGGATTTCTTAGCCTACGAGCATCGGAACGAGACATATGAGGACTCGATCGACATTTAAGCTTCAAGAGGAACGCACCCATATTTTTGTCGGAATTTTTGGAGGACTCCTCAAAGGTGATATTTAAGCTTTTTTGGGACTGAATTCTGCAGAGATGTGAGTTGTGGATTGATTGGCGTACCGCGATGTTCTATTTGTATCTTGGCCTACAAGTGTCGGAATGAGGAGTATAAATACTCGATTTGGATCTACTCATCGCGAGGATCGCAACCGTGATTTTTTCTGGATTTTTCAGAGTACTGCACGCAGGTGAAAATCCCCTTTCTCTTTGTTGTATTGTAAAAACAGCAAGCGTTGTTTTGTATGTGTGGGCTATTGATTAGTGTGTTGTGGATGTGATGTTGGTTTGAATAGAGGCTTGTGCGACCGAGTGCCGAGGGTGTGGTTCCGGCGAATTTTGTTAGCAAGTGGCTACGCACTTCACCGACTTTGGCTTTGCCTGCGGAAAGTGATTCAGGTGGGTTGCTTCGTCTCCAGAACCGGTGGACGGTTCTCTAATTCTATCTGATAGAATGCATGCATGTTAGTGTACCGATATATGGTTGAATTGTAAGCCTAGTAAGGGTATTTTGTTTGAGAAATTTTAAGATATGATTTTTAGGTATGCCTAATGGAAACTTGCAAGATAAGATATTCATGTTGTAATTAATGAGAGCTTGCATGATATTACTATCCATGTTATAGTAATTGAGAGCTTACATAGGTGTAGTGTTCCCCTATGAGATTGAGAGCATGCATAATTTAATGTACAACCTATAGCTTTGAGTTGTGAGCATAAGAATGATATAATTCATGTGGATTGAGGCTTACATGATTTATGGTACACGTCAGATACCTTTGAGATATTATATATTTAATGGTCGTATTCACCTATGCTAGTTGAGAGCATGCTTAGGGAGATGAGGCTTATTTTGATTGATTTTGGTAATCATATCTGTTAATGTTCCCTGCTTATGATTCAGTTTATTTAAATGCTATTTTTGGAACTTGACCAAGCACCCCGTCATATGATGCATGTTTAACCAGACTAGTAGAGAACCTTCACTTGGGCTAGGTTCTTTTATGCTTTAGACATCCCACACTTTACATCTTTTCCTGGACATAGATTTTTCTCTCCCGGATAGTGGGCCGAGTGGTCAGGTCACGGTGGGACATTGTTGCACTCGTGCCTGGGGGCTGAGTGGAGTCTGGTAGCTGAGGTTAGACCTGTGCTAGTATTGTTGTGAGCCGTTTGGGTAGACAGTGGTACCGGGCCGTCAAGTATCTTCCGGTCAGTGTTGTTGGGAACCGTTAGGGTTGACGGTGGTCCCAGGTCGTTGAGTGTCGTCCGACTAGTTTTGTTAGCCCGGAGTTGTGGGTCGATCCCGGCTGTGGAGTATCTCCAGTTTATATGTTTAGAGCCACGAGTTGGTTAAGTTCGTTAGTGTCTCGAGATTCGTGAGAGCTGGTTAGCTTAGTCGTCGAGAGTACTCCGACCATCGTGTGAGATGTTTGAGGATCCTGAGTCCTTCCGTTCTGAGAGTGAGCGTGGATTTTGACTATAGCCTGCATGAGCCACCTTGAGCTCGACAGAGATGTGCGGATACCTTTTTCCTCAGTGGGGTCGCGCCCCTCGAGTGCCCCGTCCGGAGTGGGCCTGTTACTTTCGTATCGCGACTTGTCGATGTTGTTCCTCTAGCTGGGCTTGTTTTAGGCAGTCACGGACGCAGTCCTTCTGGCTGGGCCAGTTTTGGCAGTCATGGACGACCTACGTAAGTCCAGTCCTCCGTGGATGTACTAGCAGTAGGTAGGCGCAGGCTTGACTAGACCCTATGAGGCAGTCAGTTCGATTGGGTTGATTGAGCACCTTGGGTGTGAGTAGTTGCATATCTTTTCATCTGTATCATCCATTGAGCATTTAGATAGAGGCACGGTAACTGTAGAGTATCTCTAGCTTTTCTTGTTCAGTTTTTTCTGCATTGATATCTTATGCCTCTAGTAGACTTAGTGGGCAGACCGTCGGGCTTAGCGGCGGTACCCACTGAGAACTACGTGTTGATATAGTTCTCACACCCGTTGGGGGTTCTCCCCCTCCTTTTTCTTTCCTCTCCTTTGTTTTGCAAAGTCATCTATGGGAGATGCTGATTCTGCTGTTACTGTTCGAGGTGAGATAGCCGCGAGCTAGATCCCTACCTGTCTTTGGAGAGTAGCTGTACCCTCACATTGGAAATTTGTAGTACAGTCAGTAGATTAGTTTTATTTCTGCTTTTGAGAGATTATTGTAGTGAGGATATGACTTGAACTGAGAGCCTGTACACTGATGTATTATTTCAGGTTACCCTCCCTATTGAGTTCTGGGTTATTGTATCTGAGGATTCTGTATTTGATTCAATTTTTTTTTGGGAGATGGATATTGTATCTTTATTTCCAGTTGTATAGTGTTTGATAGAGTTTTACAGTTTTTTATTTTATGGCTCTGATATCTGTTTAGCTGTAGTAGATCTTTCTTTGCAGATTGGACGCTTCACCTATGCGGGGTTTTCGTATAGGTGGCAGATCTGTTGGCGAGCCGGGTCGCAGTTCGATCCCGGGGCGTGACACCTAGCAGTGCCCTCGAGCCTCTGCCCATGTTGCTTGCCCTAGTTGGCTATTAGAACTCAAGCTACTGCTTGCTCTATCAACCCTAGCTCTAGGTTAGTGTCTATAAGACCACCTTGCTCTGGCCACTGTTCTAGCGGCACTCCGTTGACAACAAGGTGAGCCTCTGAACCTCCTCAACCTCCTGATCATGGTGCTCATCTCAGATTTGAGATTGGTTGAGTATTTAGGTCCCTATGGCAACATAAGCTTTGTTTACGTAGTAATTGTTGACCCATTGCTATCCTTGGGCTTCGTGCTACCTCCAAACCATGAGCACGAGTCTTAATACATCGATGCTCACCCGGTGGTACCCTCTGACCAATCTGAAAAGCTTCAAATTTATGTGGCAGCTTAAAAAACCTAGTTGATGCAATGAATTGCGCTAGTATAGTAAACCCTAGGGGTTTGTTTGCAAATTAACCCTATGGTCTATCTTGGACAACGTGCACATGATCTCTGAACTTTTTGTTCGAGGTCCGACGACTTTCGTTAAGCAAAAATAGGGTCCCGAACCGTAAATCAGCAAAATTGCCGTTTTATCGGCGTTTCAACGCAAATCGTGCAATTCAAGAAATTTATTTTATCAATCATCACTGTTAGGTATCCTACCATGGCGAAGTTTAAACCACCGTGGCGAAGAAGGCGCTCTGGCATCCCTGGTACATGTACACCTCCTGGCCTGGCTCTCTAAAAGTCACCGTCCTCATAGCGCAGTCGACCGTTGCGGAGTACCGAGCTAGCCAGTCCATCCCGAGCACCACATCAAAGACTTGCAGCTGTCTCAAGACCATCAGGTTTGCTGGTATAATCCAGGACTCGATCTGCACTGAGTAGGACCAACAACACTCCTCCACGTGCAAGGTGTGATCGGGAAACTGAACCACACGTGTACGTGATAACCGCCCTACCCCTAACCCATGCAAAAATGCAAATGCTCTACTAACAAAAAAATGAGATGCTCCGGTATCAAACAAGGTACGAGTCATAATGCCTGAAAGTAAAATAATACCTGACACCACATGATCGGCTGCTGAGTAATTCTCCTCCTGAGCGGCATAAACCCGACTGTTCTGGGCTGGCGGCCTGTAGTCAGAAGGGTGAAAGGAAGGTGATCTGCTCGCTGGAGCAAAAAGCTGCTGAGCTGACGACCTCTGCTGGAATGCACTAGGAGCCGAAGCTGAAGATAGCTGCTAATGTCGAAAGGGGGCAGGAAGCTCGCAGATGTCCAGACTGCCCACAAAGATAGCAGCGTCCCCATTACTGATCACAAGTATTAGCAAAATGCTAACCTCCACAGAAGATACATCAATCGGGATACCGTGGCTGTCCCGACTGCTACTGTCCCTGAGACTGCAGCTGTGATCCCTGCTGTCGTGGTTGTGATCTCTGCTGCTACTGCCGGTGCGGCCTCTAGGATCCATCAGGCCCTCGTCACTCAGAATGCCCACGACCATGAAACTGAGGCTGCGGCGGTCGTGGCGGTCTCCAAGAACTGGCCTATCCCCCATCATCGGGTGCTGGTTGCTTCCTCTCCGAACTCTGTGCGACCAACCCGCTCCTCCTGGCAACCACTGCATCGCCCCGCTTCACCCATAGTGCATGCTCAACGGCTTCGTCAAGGGTCTGAAGCCTCTGAGCATGCACCAGGGTATAGATCTCGGTGCCAAGGCCGGTCTCGAACTTCTCGACCTGATGCGGCCCGTCACGGGCGACGAAAGACACGCAGTTAAGCAACTGCACAAACTCCTGATAGTACACCTGCACCGACCGGTCGCCTTGCTAAATGCTTCGGGTCGTCCTCCAGCTTCTGCTTCACGTTCCCAGAAAAGTACGTCCCAAGTAACATGCGCCGGAACTCGGACCAGGGTAGCTGTCGGGTGGTCTGGAACTCCGCTGGCTCCACCCGATGCCACCAAGCGTCAGCATCCCCCTCAAGACAGTGCACCGCCATATGCACTCTGTACTTCAGGTCGATGAAGAAATTCCTGAATAGCTTCTCCATCACAGATAACCAAGCCTCCACATCCCATGGCTGAGCGTTCCGCCCCAAGAATCTGAGCGGTCCATGCTGACAAAACTTTGTGAGCTTCTCCGTAATGTACTCCTCTTGAGCGGGGGTCAAGGGCTGGGCCGCTCCCTGAGCCCCGCTACTCGATGACGGCGTCGTAGGCACACGAGGTGCAACTGGTGGTACAGGGGCCTCCAAAACAGTCAGGGGCGGCGCCTTTCTTTGGGCTAACAGCTGGTCAATCCGCTGTTCCTATCGGCGGGTACTCTCTGCCAATTGGGCCACCAAGGCCCTCAGCTTGTTCATCTCCGAAGATCCGGTCTTCTCCGGCTCATCAGGGGGTGTAGGGGTACTCCGAGTAGGAATCCGATGTCGGGGAGGCATCCTGCCACAAGAAACCAAAATCAGTAACCCAACCGCACACGACCCAATCTAGCGAAAGTCAAAGACATCCCCTTATTTCTGTAGCTTTATGTTGTCTGCAGCCAACATAACTGTCCAACAGAGATAGGATATGTCGATCCCTCTCCACTCACTGGAAGAGTCAAATAAATAAATCACCGACTTTCGCAATAATGTCACGTCTCTCACGCCCTATCATCCTAGGGTCCACCAAAAGCCTAAGGTTTCCTAAGTTCCAACTGAACTATCCCTAAACTTTGATACCAACCTAATCTGTCACGCCCCAGGTGTAAACCAGAACCCGGGCCCGTCTACAGATCCGCCGTGCATACGAAATTTTTCGCATACACGAAGCGTCGGTAACCTGCTTAGATATAAGATATACAATAAAAGAGCACAAATACAGAGCTGAACTAAAACTACAACATCTCAGACTGAAACTGGAATAAAATAAAGCTATAATAAATATAATAACCTCCCAGCTCACCAAAATAATACAACCAGCTGGCAAAAGCCAGGCCTCAAAAAAAAAAAAAGAAAAAAGAAAAATAGAACAGTCTGAGTGGATGGTACATCATCAGTCTAATCAATCTCTGAGCCTCACAGGAGATCTATCTACTCAGCAATCCCCTTACCTCGATCAGCCGTCGATGGCCCAGCAGCTTCCGCAGAAGACTCTGCAATGCAAAGGGAAGAAAAAATAGAAAACAACAATGGGGGTGAGAACCACTAGTAAACCAGTAGCCTCCCTCCGTGGGTAAAGCCTCAAACTCTGACGTACCCACTAGGTCTACCAGAGGCAAAAGGGAAAGGAAAGTGGTAAGCTATAAGACTGTTGACAAGGAAAACTACCACTAATATGCCTCTAATGCAGTATCGACTAAAATGATTATATGCATGCATTAGTAAACAGTATCTGCCAACCAAACCCAATCAGATGGACCGGTATAGAACCCGGTACTGCCTGCTCTGCTGTCGAACTCAAGAACCTAGTAGCAGAATCGGTACACATGGCTCGAATCTCGATATAACTAACAGACCAGCACACACGGCTCAGTCATAAGCCTACATCCGGAGTGGCACTCGAGGGGAGCGACCCACACGAGTAAAGTAACCAATGTCTCACAAGTATCACAATATAGCAGGACTGGATCATGACTATGCTCAAGTGGGAAAAATCCATCCACTAAAGAAACCCTGATCTCCCAATCCGATGTAAAAGTAAACATCCGGTCAACCGCCTACTGTCCGCGGTCGCCGCGACACCTCACAAGTTCAAAATTTGATAAAATAACCAATATCCGGTCAACTGCCCAATGTCCGCGGTCGCTGCAATACTCCATAATCCATAATCAAGTACAACCTATCCCAGACTCCAAGGTCCCGACTACACTATCCCAAACCCCTGCTCGGACCCGAGCAATATGAATCATGCATCTGAATAAAAAGGAGAAATAGAGCAAACATGATTTCTCCTAAGTCAAGTCCCAATATAATAGTTAGTGATAAATAGTGGGCTATCTAGATGTCCATACAAGCATGCAACTGTCCTCATGTAGAAAAACAATGAAGCATCCGTAATACTCTGACACATAGGCTAGATGTAATGTTCCAACATGATAATCTCTTTTTGTATAAAAGCTAGATACTAACATGATAGTGATATTTCCAATATGATAGATCCACAAGAATAGTCTCACATGATAGGCTCACAGTTATTTTAATTCAAACATGACTGTCAATGGGGTGATAAATCAATAGATCTAATATAGGGATTTCTCTCTAGTAAACTTAGTGAGCAAGTCGAAAAAGAAGGATGCAACAACCACCCACCTGGCACGCAAATCCAAGTCCACATGACTCCTCTCCGGCCAAACCTTTCTATTTCCCGCAAAACACCCAAAACAGCGAGCAATTGCAAAAAGGATCGCACTCGGGCTCAAAAGGCATCTCAAGAAAATAGCCTTTGCTGTTTTTCAAAACAGCACACAGAAACAGGATTTTCACCTATGCACGGTTCTCGAAAAAATCAAAAAAAATTATGGCTGCTATCCTCGCGACGAGTAGATGAAAACTGAGTATTTATATGTCCCATTCTGACACCCGTAGGCCAAGATATAAAATAAACAATCCAGCGCTATCCAAAAAGTTGCCACAGAAAATAGGATCAAAAGATGCCTCGGGAATCGTGTCAAAAACCCAAAACGGAGCCAAGTAATCAGCACCAAAATCGAAGGCCTACCTCTTAGGAACACGCTGTCGTGAAAATCGTCCAAAAATTTCTCTGGGGTAGAGCAAGGGACTTCTCTGACCGAACAGCGACGAAAATGGGCCCCGAAAGGGAAACGTCGAAGTGCGCCGAGTCGCCGAGATCGCCGATGCCGAAGCCTCCTAAAATCTTGGGAATCCCTCGAGAGATGGAGGACAGAGAAAGGAAGAACTTTTCTTTAGGTCACTCTCTCTCTTTCTCTCTCTTAAGCTCGAAAAACAGAAGAAAAGAGGAGGTGGTGGGCTATTTATAGCCCACCCAACTTTCGGGCGTAAGCTTGAAATTCGGGCGCCCGAAACGCCCGCGGAGGCCCGGCACGTCAATGCCTGAATCGCCCTGGGCGCGACACATGTCCCGAACACGGGACAGTGGCGCCCAGCTGCTCAGGCGCTGCCGCGTGTCCCGCGCGGGACGGCGGGTAGGTGGCGCCCGCCAATGGCAGGACGCCAAGTGGCGCACGCGGGCGCTATCCCGCCTGCCATGCCAGCCGGCGCCCGCCAGTGGCCGCCCGATACGCCGGCGCCCCCTGCCACGCATGTGTATGGCCGCAGCGCCGCGCCCCCACGTGCACAGGGCATGCGTGAGTCGACGAATCTGAGGCCACCATGTGGCGCTCCCCGATCCACGCCCTCCCCCGCGCATCTCTGTGGACCGCGCCGCGTGAGCCAACCAATAACAGGCTGCCACGTGTCTCCCGCTCGGTCCATTGCACCAGCGCCACAATTCCATGCATCGCGACGTTTCCACCGGCCAATCCCCGGTTGCCACGTGTCACCCCCGTCGGTCCACGGCTCCCTCATGTACCAAAATGCACCGAAAACTTTCGGGTGTCCGTTTTTGGGCGTTCGTACTCAGAAAAATACAAGTAAATAGCCGTTTTCATGTGTTTTTCTGCGCAGAATCCAAATCCGGCCTCCGTTTAGCACAAAACCACTTCTAAAATTTGACGAGAGCAGCCAAAAGTGTGAGGACCCGAATCCCCACTCTAGGGTTTACTGTTGGATTGGTGGCTTCAGGGAGTGTGTGTGCGCGCGTCGGGCCTTAGAATTGGATTTCTGGAGTATTTAAAGCAGTATTTGCTCTGTAGGAAGTCCATTTGGGGTGATTAAGGTTTTGCGCGCTCATTGGAACCAAGGATTTGACCCGGCATGAAAAATAAATCAAGTTAACTTTCCCTGAAATTTTTGAGAAATTTTAGAAGTGGAATTTGGCCGAACGGACCTCGGATTTGGATTCAGCGCGCGAAAACGAGCGGAATGGACTATTTACTTGAATTTTTCGGAGCCCGGACGCAAAAACACGAATTTCGAGGCTTGGGGTTACTGTTCCGGCGGCCGGAGGGTCGCCAGCGGCGGCGGAGCGCGGCGGCGCGAGCTCGGGCAGGCGGCGGAGCAGCGCGGGCAGGCGGCGAGCGGCGCGGGCAGGCGTGCGGGCCCGCGGGCAGGCGCGCAGTCCACCGCGGAGGCGTGCACCGTACGGAAGGGACACGTGGCGCTTTCCTGTTGGCTGGCTCAGCAGGCGCGGTCCACGGAATTTCGGCGCGGGTGCACGGTAGACCGGGAGGACACGTGGCGACGTGTGGTTGGCGGGTTCTGGTGTGCTCGGTCCACGCGGCTGAGGCGGCTGCCTCGGGGCGCGTGCCCGACCCGACGCCGGCGGCGGCGCGGCCGCGCACGTGGGCGCGGCGTGGGGTCTAACCGGCGACGTGGGGGCGCCACGTGGCGCCCCGTGGTTGGTCGGGCGCAAGCGCGCACGACCGCGTGTCGGGACACGCGGCGTCACCCGGTTCGTCGGCGCACGTGCGCCGGGTGCGGGGAGCAGGTATTGGACACGTGGCGGCCTCTGGGCGTTTCGGGCGCGCACAGTAACGGGCCGGCCCGTTACTGTAGCAGCCCGGAAATTTCCGGGCGCCCGAAATCCTTGGGCCCAAAATCCGAAAGTGCTGTTTGGGCTGCCTTTTTCGGGAAACCTCTATATAAAGGCCTTTTGGGGTCGAATTTTGAGGTGCTTCCCGGGAGAATTAGCCCTTGCTCCCTTTACCAAATTTCTTCCTCTCCCTCTTGAGCATCTTCTGGTGAAATCTCAGATTTTTTTTGGAAGCTCCGGCGACGACGTTCCCGGCATCATAGCACAGTGCGACGATTTACAGTTGGAGGCCCGTTATCGCCGCATTTCGGTCTAAAAATTCCACAGAGCTGCCCCGATAGTCTTTTTCGGCGATTTTTGCGGCGTTGGATTCAAGAGAGGTATATCTTCGACTTTTGTGTAGAGTGTTTTGTCTAGATATGGGTTTTTGGCACGGTTTTTGAGGCTTTACTGAGCCCCTGTTTTGCTGTGAGAATTCCTGGACAGCACCCACTTGTCGGATTTTTATCTCATCATCCGGACATCGGTTTTCGATGATTCAAGAGCCTATCGACATCTACACTTCGCAAGGATCGCCATCATATTTTTATCGGAATTTTTGGAGGAAGATTTTCAGGTGAAAATTTTGTGATAAGGGGACTGTTCATGCAGGATTTTGGAACTTGGAATTTTTATGGATTTTAAGTGTGAAATTGGTTTGTGATTGTACCCAGGACATTGTGAGCACTACAACGGTGTTGCTAGCTTGGAGGATATTGTGTTTTGGCCGTTTCTAGACTTTCTTATCTGTACGACCCTGGACAGTTGTGCGCTTTCAGGTGGGTGATCCTGTCTCCAAGATTGATGGAATGTTCATTAAATCTGCTACAATAGGACCATGCATGATAGTGATATTCTTGTATAGCATGCTAGAATGTGATAGCTGATAACTCTAGAATTATTTGATGATCATGCGATCTCTTGTTCCTGCTATTTCTAGAAATTAATGTTATCTTGGAACTTGACTTAGAACCCCCGTCTTATGCTGTATGTTTAACCAGACTTTAGAAAAGAAAACTTCAGCATGGGCTAGATTTATCCTGGTTTAGGTGTTCACTTTTATTAGTCCTTCCTGGACATAGTGTTCACTCGCCCGGGTAGCGGGATGAGTGGTTGGGGTTTTCTTAGCGTGGGATGCATTTTTACACTCGTGCTGGGGAGCAGGGTGGAGTCTGGTAGATGTAGTTGATCATTCATCTGTGGTGGGAGCCGTTTGGGTAAACGGCGTTCCCGAGATGTTTTAGTTGTCGCCACTGGGTTAGTGGTAGTCGTTTACCCGTGTCAGAGGGACCTAGGACCCAGACCTTTTTTTTTGGCACACATGATTTCTATAAATTAATGTTTCATTCCAAATCTCGAGGGGTCGCAGGAGCCTGTTCTTGTTTGACTAGGGTGATGGCAATAGCCCTTCGGGGTTTGGAAAAATCCATTTATTTAAACAAATTTTCTTAAAGGAATTAAAATATACTAAAATAGATTTTCCTCAGATTAAAATAGTTTTAATAACAACCGTCATCTATTTATTACAATTTCTTCACCGAAATAGATTAGGTGATCTGGGTTCTAGGGACCGTTCCTATTTTCGGGACGAAAGCCACGGGGGTCGAGCCTAGGACCTATTATCGTTTGATAGGGTTGTAGGTGTTGATCTTCCGGGACTTTCGGGCCCTGGTTGGTGTCCTCCGCTTGTTGTTCAGAGGCTGTTGTGTTCCCGAACTGTAAGGGGGTCGGGAACCTCGATAGGCGGAGCCTGGAGTCTGTTCTTGTTTGATAGGGTTCTAGGAACCGACCTATCGGGATTTTCGAACCCTTATAGTGTCGGTTCTTCCTGAGTTTAGTGTTCTGTTGTGAGAGCCGTCGGGTAGACGGTAGTCCCGGTTGTGAGTATTTCTAGCCATTGAGTGAGAGATGTGACATCAGCAGTGTAGTTCCAGCTAGTGTTTGAGACAGTGATTTGGATCGTAGCCTGCAAGAGCCACTTTTGAGCTCGACAGAGATGCGCGGATACTTTGCTCGGTGGGGTCGCTACCCACGAGTGCCACTCCGGAGTTGGGCCTGTTACTTGCTATCGCGACTTGTCGACGCCGTCCCTCTGGCTGAGCCAGTTTTGGCAGTCACGGACACCCTACGGTAGACCCGTCCTGTTGAGGATGTGCGGCAGTAGGGGAGGCGCAGGTTTGACTAGACCCTTTGTGGTGGTCAGTATAGATTGGGTGACTATACTTGAGAGTCAGTAGTTGCATCATGATTTTCATCTGTCCCGCTTTTTGAGCATTTAGATAGGGGCATAGTAGCAGTAGAATTTATCTTTCAGCTTTTCGTTTCAGCACTGTTTTTGTTTTCCTCATGCCTCTAGTAGACTTAGTGGGCAGACCGTTGGGCTTGTTGACGGCACCCACTGAGAGCTACTGTGGGATGTAGTTCTCACACCCGTCGTGGTGTCTTTTTCCCCAGGGAGTTCTACGCCTGATCCTGCTGTTCCAGCTGCTGCTTCTTCAGACCGAGGTAAGGGAGTCGCGCGCTAGATCCCTACCAGTTGTCGTCCTCCTGAGAGTAGATGTACCCCCTTTATATGATTAGAGTGGTATGTTGAGCGACCTTGTAGTGAGGTATTGAGTTGTACTTTTCTTCTTTCTTTGAGAGACTTTTGTATTTTGTTTTTTGGTGAAGACTTGTTGTATTGTGAGAGTTGTATTTTATATTCATTCTAGCAGTTTACTTTCAGCTCTGATATTTGTTTAGTATAGTATTTCCTTTTGCAGGTTAGACGCTTCGTCTATACGGGGTTCACTGTATAGGCGGCGGATCTGTTGGCGAGCCCGGGTCGCAGTTTCGACCCGGGGCGTGACAGAAAGCCAGGCTTGATCCAAAACCCTCACTGAGTCCATCCAACGCGTCCATTTGATGCGTTGCGAGCCCGACACACCAATAATAGGTGTTTCACCACCACAAATCACGGGAAAAGCTACACGGGGATCTGGGCCACTACACCAGTGACTTTAGTTTAGTGTCAGTGACTTCCAAAACCGAAATCGGGTTCCCAGAAGTGAGTTTTAGTATTTATGACACCATCTAAGCATAGTTATGCACAGAGTTTAGTATTATTGCAAGAACAACTTCAATGAAGCGTTTCGGGGCTGCACGTTAAGTTTTGTTGAATTTGGAAATTCGTAAGCACTAATTGGACCAAAGTTGGTCGATCGGCGGATTATCGGAAATTCCGGCGAATCCCGAGACTTTAGTGAAGTTTCCTGTTTAGCTTATATGTATACAGTGAGTTAGTGGGTTAGGTGTGAGTGAGTCTTTTACTGACACATGGTTGTGATTCAGGTCCCAGGAGTCAACGGCCAGCACGCGAGTTATCAAGCGGATTCTAGAATCGCCTGTATTGAGGTGGGTACTTCGGTCTGGGCTTCAGCATCTCGTCATCTATGGGGTACCGTATTCAGTCGGACCCCTATGATTCATGCTAGCCCTGGTCCTACTGTTGAGTTTCCCTACTATTCTTTTAGCATTCTAGTTGTTATTTACTCCTTTTGTATACTTAGCTTATATCATGACATTACCATGCTTTATTGGCCATTAGCTAGTATTTTTTAGTTTCACTCATTTCAGTATCTCTACTGCTTTGTATTGCATGTTAGAGTAGGGAGTAGTACCATTGTACAATATGATTGATTATACAGTTATCAGCAATCCGCTTGGGAGTTTTCGGCGTAGTGCTGATTATCCGGTCTTTAGACCGCGAGCTTCAGCATCATTATTATGATCGCCATAGCACTAGCTGCACATTCACGACCACTAGCAGGCTTGCAACCCGTAGTGGTCTTCTTTATCGGTACAGTGGTCACATCGACCCGTGAGCATTAGTGAGGTTATAACAGTAGAAAAGTGACAGAACATGGTTTTAGCCTGAGATCCCTGTGACCAATAGTGGCAAATGATTGGGTATTATGTATTTCAGCATTTGATGCATAGCTTTCCTGAGGACCCCGTGACCACTGAGGTCCCCGTGACCAATAGTGGCAAATGATTGGGTATTATGTATTTCAGCATTTGATGCATAGCTTTCTTGTTTATATTGCCATCTTCGGTTATCAGCATGCATAGTTCAACTATCTGTACCTTTTATATTTAGCACTGAGATCATATGACTGTCTTTACTATCTGCTTCTTACAGTGTACCAGTAGGTACGACTTGCCATCTCTCGGCTCGTCATATCCACTAGGATACATGTCTATTGTATCCACACCCTTTGGTGACCTATTTTTCTAAGTCAGTTGGGTGATGGGATGTCGAGATGATCATGAGAGATTTGCGATAGAGTTGTCCCTATGTTGTCAGCCATAGCTGATCAGTTATTTTTATTTCATCTTTTTAGAGATTATGATCATGATTTAGCTATTTATGTCGAATTACTATATTAGCTTTATACATGTGGATGTGATTATGAGTACTTGTGGATTATGACTGTGATGTTCATTTATTGTTATTTAGCACTTTGATTATACATTTGCACTTGCCTAGCTGAGCATGTATAGAGGAGACTCAGTCCAACTAGATAGAGAATTTTTTATGTACGTGGCAGTCTGTTCATGCCCTGGAATGCAAATTTTAAACTCTAATTTTTTTTAAAAAAAATAGACAATTTTTATGAATCCGGGGCGTGACAAAACCAACGGCTAGTGGTGTCCACTATCACGATATCACAAAATGACCAATATGATAAATCAAATTGCTGAAGTGTAAACTGAAGGAAGGGCTAGCAAGATAACAAAGGGTCCAATCGACTATGGTACCCAATCAAGTTGCACTATGCCAATGCCCGGATCGGAGTACCCACCTCAGTTCTGAAATCCACTGCTCAGCTGACGAGACGGCTCCTGGGTGCTCAGGCCTGAATCATAACTAAATGTCAATAATGCACTCACTCATACCCAACCCATTGACTCACAGTGCATAAACTGGTTAAATCGCTAAGTTAAGTTAAAACTCGGGATCCGCCGAAAATTCTGATAATCCGCCGATCGATTGATAATGGTCCGATTAGAGCCTACAGGCTACCAAATCAAACAAAACTTCACGTGCTACCTCAGAACACTTCACTTAAGATGTACGGGCAACAACAATCGACAGGGTGTAACCCTAAGTCCATATGCTGCCATAAACACCGAAATATACTTCTGGAAATGTCGTTTTCGATTCTGGAAGTCATCAATATAAACAAAAGTCACTAGACCTGCCAGGACAGTGTTGGGAACAGCCAGGGACACCTAGCAATTATGACTGATCATCTAGGTTCCTCAGTTTGCGCTATTTGCACCAAAACGACGATAAACCAGCAATTTCGCCGATTTATGACTTGAAATTAGATTCCCGCTAAAGAAAAATCATTTAACCCCAAACGAAAAGTTCAAAGGTCATGTGCACGCTGCCCAAGATAGCCAATGATGTTACAATTGTATTTAGACCCCAAGACTTCCCACAATTTGCATAAAAACACTTTTAAAATCATGTTTTTGACTTATAATAATAATACAAAGGCTTTCAGATTTATCCGAGGGTTCTAGAAGATGGGCCTCGACTTACTGAAGCCTGTGCTCATTGTCCGAGGGTGGCACGAAGTACAAGGAGTGCTAGGGGTCAACCTACATAAAGCATTAAGGATCTAGGTTGTAATTATCAACCAACCTCCCAACATTAATCACATATGAAGTGAGGGCAAGCTAACCTGAGGGTTGGCCGACACCGGGGAGCGACGGCGGCGCTGGGTGGTCAAGTCCAGCCAAGATCAAGAAACCCGATTTTTAGGGTTTTGGATTGCGGCCTCAAGACTGAACGGAAAGTCGCCAAACTTCGTGGGGGCTCTTCTGGGATCCAACAAAAGAGGACCAATGTCCTGGATCAACTCCACAGCCGTCGGATGTGGCGTGAGAAGAGCACCGGCCAAGAAAAGGTTCCGACAGCTCCTATGCTCTCGCCGGTTAACCAGAGGGTCTCAAGCAATCCAACTGCACTAGGATGATGCCCAAGAGGTGAGGAAGGCAGTGAGGGGTGTCTTAGTGCAAGAAAATCGAGATGGAGGGGGTCTCGACCTACCTTTATTCGAGAAGGAAGAAGAAGATGGAGATTCTCCTTTTATGGTGTCGCGCGGCGGAGGCCGCCGGCCAGGCTCTTCGGGAAGGGTTTCCAGAGAGAGATGAAGGTCTCAAATGGATCAGGGTATGAGTTGGTGCAGTTTAGTTGCCTAGCTTTTCACTACACTCGAGATCAAAGAGCAAGGGTGTTTCCTTCTCCTTTTCCGGCATCTATAGGCGGCGGCCGGTGGCTGCGGGGCTTAGGGAAGATGCAGAAAGAAGAGGAGGAGGCTGCGATTGCTTGTGGGCTCGGATTGAATGCGGCTAGGGATCCAAAGAGAACCTTAGTTGCACTATATATATATATATATATATATATATATATATATATATCACAAGCAACATTATGCAATTTAGTCCATCAATCCTTGGTATTTCTTATGGGTCCCTCACTGAATGTGCAATATGCTGAGAGGTCCCTCCCCAATCAATTGCATGCAAATCTATGCATAAAATATTGGCCTTTTTGTAATTATACACTGTGAAATCACTATGTTTCACGCCTTTTGAGGCTTTCGAGTTGTCAAACATAAAAACGCTTGTCGCCATGGCATTTGGCTCAACGAGACCTATCAAGTAACGATTTTAGTTCGCCGCGATTAGGTCTCGTTAGATCGCACAGGTCACATCTTCAGTGCTACTATGCTTTGCCATGCTTTTCCATATTTTTGGCTCACCGAATTGAAAATCGGATGAGACCACGCTGTTAAGCTTGACGAGACTGGTCAAGTGGTGATTTTACTTCACTGAGTTCAGATCTCGTTAGGTTAGATTAGCAACTTTCTCGCAAATACCCCCGAAATTCGAATTTTCGAATTATTAAATTTTTAGTTTTTAAATTCAAATTTCAAGTTTAAATTTAACGAGTATTACAATATATATATAGTTCGGCTGCTATGCTATCGATAGGACCAAGCACTTGGTGCTATCAAAATTTTTGCTATTAGATCTACCAATTTAATTATTTTCACCCGTTAAATTATACTATTTTTCTAACCATCCACTAAACTCAAGTAGCCCACTATCATTTTAACCGTACATCCCTTCATCTAAGGGTTAAAAACTTAATAGCACTAATGACTTGGTGCTATTAATAGCATAGTAGCCTAGTAGCCTAGTTCTATATATATATATATATATATATATATATATATATATATATATATATATATATATATATATATATATGAGTCCGGTTGGAATACTATCGATAGTACCAAGCAATTAGTACTACCAAGCTTTTAGCCATTGGATGAAAGGATGTGCTGTTGGGATTATAGTGGTTCCCTAAAATTTTTACTATTCAACCAACCACCCACTAAATCCTAGGGGACTACTATCATCCTAATCGCACATCCCCTAATCCAAGGGCTAAAAAATTGGTAGCACCAATGACTTGGTGCTATCGATAGTGTATATATATATATATATATAGTGCTAGGCTACTATACTAATAATAGCGCAAGTCATTTGTGCTATTAAATTTTTCACCCTTGGATGAAGGGATATGCGGTTAGTGTGAGGTCCCGGAATCCCCCGCGTAGGGTTTGCTGGTTGTTGGACAGCTTTTAGTGGCCGTTGGGAGTGTTTGTGCGCATGTCGGGCCCGAGAAATGGATTTGTGATGCAATTTGGAATTTAGTTGCATCACTGGAGGCCTGCGTGGTGTGTCGGTGGTGTTTGCGCGCAATTTGGACACAAGTGGTGGACTTCGGGTTTAAAAATAGATCGCGTGGGTAATTGGCGACCCCGTCGAGTGTTTAGAGGTGGTGTCGCGCGACGTAGATGTCAAATTTGGACTCCGGGCGAAGTTTGGATAAAGGATTACCTTTCCGGTCGCCTTCGGAAATTTTTAGAGTTGGAATTTGGCAAATCGGATTTTTGATTTGGACTCAGCGCGAAAAAACGGTGCGAATTACACTTTTCTGGACATTTTGGGCTTAAATTAAGGTTTTGGGGTGTTGCTGGTGCGGTGGACCGGGTCTATGGCGGCCTGGTGCACGGGGAAAGACCGGCCGGTGCAGCGCGGTCCACGGCCGCGCTGCACCCGGTTCATGTGTCCCGGCGGGCGCCCGGTGCACGCACGGTGCACCGGGCGGCCATGCGCCGCGCATGCACGCGCGCGCGTGGCGCGCGCGCGCGCCCGCGCGTGGGCTGGGCTGTGATGCGTGGCATCCACCCGGGTCGGTCGGACCATTTGGTCCGACCCGCCTTGCACCCGATCGGGTGCAAGGGATCTGGTGTGAGGCAGGGGAGTTGGTGATTGAGTTGTGGTTGCACCTTAAGCCCATTGTTGAGCATGTTTAGCCTATTTAAGGGAGCTTTAGGGCTGGAGTTTTCTCTTTTGGAACTTCATCTTCCTCTTAGCTATTAAGGAGTCCATGATGCAGCCTTCATCTTCTCCTTCTTCATCAAGGAAACCACCATTGTTGGAGCTTGATCATTGCTTTTTTTGGGTTCAACTTCGTCGCATTTTCTTCCAGGAGCTCTCCAGAATTGTAGAAATGGAATTTTGGGATGATTCTTGCGGGGTTCTCTTCACAACTTCATGATCTACAATTTTTGTATTGAAGAGGAGACCTAATTGGAGCTCTAAACCAGGTAAATTTGGCAATATTTGAGACACTTGTTTTCAGTTTGAGATTTCGACTACAGGTTAGTGTTTTTACTCCCCTGGGATGTACAAATGGAATTTTAAGTTTATTTTTGTTGGGAAATTTCCAGGACTTACAGAGATCCAATTTTTGTATTTTGTGGAACTTCAAATTTGGACTCTAAATTAGGTGAATTGAGTCATTTCTGAGATTTTTGTGGACAGCTGAGATTCTGGATGTGGTTTTGAGCAATGTTCAGTGTTTTTGCTCCCTAGGACTGAAGAAGTGGAATTTTAAGATGATTTTTGCGGGGAATTCACCAGGACTCAGAGGCCTACATTTTTCATATTGAAGAGAAAGGCTAAATCTTGCTACAAATCAGGTGAATTTCATCATCTTTGGAGCCCTTAGTTCAGTTTGCAGTTTTGGACAGCATGTGGTAATCTTGGCATATCTTTTTCTCCTCTCTATGAAATGGTGAATTTCAAGTTGGGTAATTTTCTAGACTTCAAGAGGAACAATTTGATACCTTACTCTTGATTTTTGGATAAGGTTTGATATACCATCTTTAGTCCTCTTTATAGTTCATTATTGCTGAAAATCTGCAAGTATATTGGGAATGACTTTTGTACCTAATTGGACTTTGGACTTAATTATTTTAAGCATTGGAACAAGTATTTAAGTGCAAGCGATTTATGTTTGTGATGGACTTAATGTGCAGATTCTGTTAATGGATTCAGAGTTATGAAGTGGGCTTATTTGAGCTTCCGGGGGGGATCCTTCGTGGTTCGCAGCAGTGCGCGTGCGGCGTGGTTTTCGATTTTTCCTTCGTTTGAGGGTTCGGCACTTCACCGACTTCGGCTTTGCCTGCGGAAAGCGCTACAGGTGGGTGTTTCGTCTCCAGAACCGGTGGACGGTTTTCTAACTCTATGTATTAGAATGCATGCATGGTTTAGTGTACCCATATCTGATTGAGATGCAAGTTTAGTGATGACATTGGTTCAAGGAATTGTATTATATGATATTGAGATATGCCTGATGGAAACTTGCGAGATAGTATATTTATATCTGATAACTTGAGAACTTGCATAATTCGTTGTACAATCTATAGCCTTGAGAGGTGAGCATAAGAATGCTATAGTTCATAGGGATTGAGGCTTTCATGTTTCAGGGTATACATTAGATATCTTCGAGATATTATATGTTCGATGATTGTTTCTATTTATGCTAGTTGAGAGCAGGTTTAGGGAGATGAGGCTTATGTTGCTTGGTTTTGGTATTTTTTTTATCCCTTGATGTTCCCTGCTCATGATTTAGTTTATTTAATGCTATTATTGGAACTTGACCTAGCACCCCGTCATATGCTGCATGTTTAACCAGACCAGTAGAGAACCTTCACTTGGGCTAGGTTCTTTTATGCTTTAGATTTCCCACACCTTGCATCTTTTCTGGACATAGTGTTGCCTCGCCCGGGTAGTGGGACGAGGGTCAGGTTTCTGTGGGACTTTGTTGCACTCGTGCCTGGGGGCAGAGTGTAGTCTAGTAGATGAGTTTAGTTTGTGCTAGTGTCGTGGGGAGCCGTTGAGTAGACGGTGGTCCCGGGCCGTCGAGTATCTCTCGGTCAGTGTTGTTGGGAACCGTTGGGGTTGACGGTGGTCCCAGGTCGTTGAGTGTTGTCCGACCAGTGTTGTTAGCCCTGAGTTGTGGGTCGATCCTGGCTGTGGAGTATCTCCAGCCAGTGTGTTTTGTGCTTCGAGTTGTGGTGTTTGGTAGTCTTGAGATTCGAGAGAGCTGATCAGCTGAGTCGTCGAGAGTGCTCCGACTGTGGTGCGAGATATTTGGGGATCTTGGGTCCTTTCGTTCTGAGAGTGAGCGTGGATTTTGACTATAGCCTGCATGTGCCAATGTTCGATACTCTATGCCGCGCCGTTTTCCTCAGTTGGGGTCGCGCCCCATGAGATGTCGCAGTGGATGCGATGTTTGGCCTGTTGAGGCAGTTTTGCGCGAGGGGTGAGTTAGTCCAGGTGGACGCCCTACATAAGTCCTCTCCTCCGTGGACGTCAGGCAGTAGGTAGGCGCAGGCTTGACTGGACCCTATGAGGCAGTCAGTTCGATTGAGCACCTCGGGTGCGAGTGGTCACATTTACTTTCATCTGTTCCACTTTTTGAGCATCTAGATAGAGGCATGGTAGCTGTAGAGTAGCTCCAGCTTTTCTTGTTCAGATTTCATTGCACTGTTATCTTATGCCTCTAGTAGACTTGGTGGGCAGACCGTCGGGCTTGTTAGCGGCACCCACTGAGAACTACTGTGGGAAGTAGTTCTCACACCCGTCGTGGTGTTTTTCCCCAGGGACTTCTCCTCCTGTTCCTGTTACTCCTGTTGCTGATCTTTCTGACCGAGGCGAGGGAGTTGCGAGCTAGTTCCCTACCCGTCATTGGAGTGTAGCGGTACCCCTTCAGAGGAGAGTTTCAGTGGATTAGTTTATTTTTTTTTTCTTTTTCTGTTGAGAGACCTTTGTTGTGAGGTATAGAGTTGTACTTTCTATTTTACAGTTTGAGAGACTAATGTAGTGAGGATATTTGTGTGTGAGAGCTGGTACACTGATCTATTTATTGGAGATATCTCCCTTTTGAGTTTTGTATCAGAGGACTTTTTATACGATCGTATTTGGGAGATGGATATTGTATTAATTTCAGTTGTACAGTGTTTGGATTTCAGCTTTTCAGTAGTTTTACTTTCAGCTCTGATATCTGTATACCGTAGTTGATTCTTTTTGCAGGTTAGTCGCTTCGTCTATACGGGGTTTCCGTATGGGCGGCGGATCTGTTGGCGAGCCCGGGTCGCAGTTTCGACGCCGGGGCGTGACAGTTAGAATGATAGTGAGCCTCTAGGATTTAGTGGGTGGTTGGAAAAATAGTATTATCTAAGGGATGGAAATAATCTAAGAGGTGGATCTAATGGTGGAAAACTTGGTAGCACAAAATGCTTGGTACTATAAATAGCATAGTAGCCGGACTATATATATATAACTAGCTACTATGCTATTAATAGCACAAAATTATTGGTGCTATTAGGTTTTCGATCTTGGATGAAGGGATGTATGGTTAGGATAATAGTAGTCTCTTAAGGTTTAGCGAGTGATTGGTTGAATAGTATGATCTAATGATTGAAACTGATCAAATGAGTTGATATAACGGTAGAAAATTTGGTAGCACCAAGTGCTTAGTGCTATCGATAGCATAATAACTGGACTATATATATATATATATATATATATATATATATATATATATATATATATATATATATTGAGCTACTATACTTTTAAAACTATCAAGTCATTGGTGCTTATAAGTTTTTAGCCCTTGGATGAAAGATGTGTGATTAGAATGATAGTAGACCCTTTGGGTTAAGTTAGTGGTTGATGGAATAAAATGATCTAAAGAATGAAATTAGTCTAGAGGGTAGATATAACGTTAGAAAACTTACAAGCACGAATTACTTGGTATTTGTACATGCATAGTAACCGGACTCTCTCTCTCTCTCTCTCTCTCTCTCTCTCTCTCTCTCTCTCTATATATATATATATATATATATATATATATATATATATATATATATATATATATATATATACATATAACCTTCAATACTTCAGAGATAACATCTTATATACCCTCTAATGCTTTAGAAATATCTTATTTATTCCTACTTTTTTTGTTTCAAATTAAATCCGAATTAAATTTTTATTTGAATTAAAAAAAAAAAGAATTCCTATTTTGGCATGAAGGTAAATAAGAAAAATTAGTACCGGTAAAAAAAAAGTATATTTGAAAATTTTAAAATTTAAAATACTGAATAAAAAAAAGTTGGTTACTTAATATAAGAGTATATTTGAAAGAGAGTAAAATAATAATTTTACAGAAATAGAGGTAATCGTTTAAAATGTTAAAAAAATATTTTTAAAATTAATTTTTTAAAAGAGGTAAATAAAAAAGTTGAAAATTTTCGGCCGTACTAAAGTAATTGCCTCGTTTTGTTTATTAGCACAAGAGTAATTTTGTGGAAGTTTGAGTGCCCAATATTTCGAGCAGAGCAGACGCAAAAGGCGCATTTACTCGTTTTGTACAATAATTTGGTTCGCATAAACCGCAGCTTCCCTACGTCCGAGCTTGGCATCGTAAGCTTCCCATCTCTTCTTCCTCTGCTACTCCTCATCGACGATGTTTCTCTTATCACTCCACGCATAATCGTTGATTAATCCATCATTTTAATGTATTGATTGCACCAAATAATGAATTCTTGTTTTGCCCTCCATCTGTTTGTGACAATGCCGCTTTAGGTTCTGCTTATGACAAAGCATTTTCTCTTGCAGCAGAAGCCCACAATTTGCTTCAGGGAAAAGCTGTTGTTGTTACGCATTTTTCTCCGGTATCTGAATGTGTTGATTGCGGTTTTTTGATGTGTCTTGCATGTGTTTGTAAAAATGGCCCACTTAAAAGTGTATGCGCAAAAGCTTATATTTTATGAATTTAGGGACTAGTTGTGTGTGTCCATCATGTCAAATAACATTTCCTTTATGGGTTTTTAGTTGTCTTAACATTAGGTTATGCATCATAGTATAAGGTTTAGTTTTTCTTCTTTTTTTCTTTTTAACAAACATTAAGATTTTGTAATAACTAAACTACAGAAAACCCCCTGTAAAAGCCTGTTTTTTCACTTTTCCTCTCTGACTTTCAAAAACTTATATTTTACCCTTTCAAAATTTAATGTTGATACATTTAGCCACCCTCCGTCAGATTTCCGTCACTATTCCATACATTTCTTACAATTTATACTAAAAATGCTCTTAAAAATGACAAAAATATATTATTTTTTTTTTTAATGTAAACCTTAAGATTTTGTAATTTGGGATATTTTTTTTAGGTTTCTTACCTGTTGCGACTTTCTCCTGAAAGATCTCCTAAATTATGCCATCATCGTATAACCTTCTCAGCCTTAGCACATTTGTAGCTAAACCCTTGCACTTTAAGCTGTTGGTTTTAGTATCGGGAAAATATAGTTTTTGTGCTAAACAAGGATTTAAGTATCCATCGGCACGGGTCGTATCCACCGTGCCGTATCGTGCCAACAAGATACCGACACGATATAGGTCCCGTGCTGATGGCACAGTTCAAAACCCTTTTTTCTTTAAGTTACCAAGTAATTTTTTCAATAAAGTTTAAAATATTTGATAAAGATACAAAATAAGCAATTAAAAAATTTTGGTACTAAAGAAAATAAATATTTCATACCATTATGTGTCAGCACACATGTATTTTTTGTGACTGGCACTTATCGGCACGGCTCGGCACGCACTGTGCCGTGCCGGCGTGCCGTACCGTGCCAGCAAGTTTTCAGCACGATCCTGTACCACGGCACTTAAATTCTTGGTGCTAAATAGTAGTGTTTCTCACAAAATCCTAAGATGTCCCAACAGTTCCCACTATGTTAGGATAGTCACCATGTAAACACTGTTAATATTCTAAGTAAATATAGATCTTGAAGTGGTGTAATATGTAATTTATAGGCGGTAAATCTTTTTTATTTGCAGATAATAGCTATTGAGCTATTAAAAGCATGATTCAAAGTTAAAGTTTTATAAACTTGTTTACTTATGATTAGGTTGAGAAAATGGCTGAATAGAGGCAGTAGTTGCATTTGAGTTGCTTTTAAGTTCCCCCCCCCCTGCACTTTAGCCCATGTTTCAATTACCCCCGCTATACAAATTGCATCAACTTTGATCTCGTGCTTTTTCCACCGTGTTCAATAGGTCCAAAAGTATGGGGTGATTGTTGAATTTAGTTATGATACTTCACTAGAATGATTTTGCATATCATAGTGTCATTATTTCTGAATTTGTATTTATATTGCAATTTTGATAACATGTCTAAAATTAAATAAAAAGGATTTTATCCTTTAGTAGAGCTACCAATTTATTGGGAAAAAAAAATATTTGATTTCTATAATTGTATTCTTATGATCAATGTCATCCACCAACTCATTCTTATGAGGTTTTTAATCCGAATTTGCAATCATCCCAAATTTTATAACTATGTATATGGTTGAAATTGATGCAATTTTTTATGCAGGAATATAAATGAAACAAGGGCTAAAGTGTTGGAATAGCCCAATTTATTTTGCCTATTAATAAAGATAAAAGCTTAGTGGGTATAACCGATGAACACAGTGGGCAATGCTTTTTTTTTTTTTTTTTTTGAGAAAAAGGCAGCATGCTGCCGCTTCATTCATAGGGGAAGTGAATTTAGCTACAAACCAGAGGCAACCAGGCCTCAGAACCAAGGGGGGAAAGAGGGGGGAGGAGAGAGGTGGGGAGGGGGGGGTGGGGGGGGAGTTTTCGGAAACAGACCTAGGGACAAAACGCAGACCACTGCGTCCGGCAGAGCCGGACCGCCGCGAGTAAATCGCAAAAGCTACGGGACCTATCGTCGAAGACTCTTCTATTTCTATCAAGCCAAACCTCCCACCAGACGGACGCAATGGTGATGAGAGCCTTCTTGCCCCAGGCCCCCCTCATGAGTGCAAAAACCCCCCACAGCCCGTTGGCGGTTGTCAGGCGACGAACCTCCCTCTTGTAGGGGAGTAGGATTTCAAGCAGGGATCTGGTTCTGGTGCAGGAGAGGAAGAGATGATCGGCGGTTTCATCGGGTCCCAGGCAGATGGGACAGTGGGTGGGCCCGGTCCAAGCCCTCTTTTGGAGGACGTCCCTGGTGAGAACCCGCTTACGGAGAGCCAGCCAGATGAAGATCTTGACCTTCAGAGGGATCTTGCAGCTCCAGATCCCGGTGAACCGATCATCTACTACCCCACTATCCTGCAGGAAACGGTAAGTGGAACTGACGGAGAAGGTCCCAGAGGAGGTCCAGCGCCACTTGAACTCGTCCTTGTTGTCCGTGAGGTGAAGGTGGGCAGTAGCCTCAAGCAGGTCTTGGGTAGCTACCTCTGTGCCTACAGGGCCCCCCTCAAGGCCCTCAAGAATCCTCCCCCAGTTCCAGCCGTCTGGGCCCAAACAGTCGGCCACCAGGAGGTGCTTGTTGGTAACCGACTCGAAGATGCGCGGGAATTGGGTTGAAAGGGGCGAGTTCCCAGCCCAGATGTGCCCCCAGAAGGCTGTCCGAGTTCCGTCACCCACCGCAAGGGTCGTTCCACACTTGAAAATGTCCCTCGTGCACAGCACGCTTCTCCACCAGGGGGAGAGCGGACGGAACGAGGATCCCTCGCTCAGCGGTTCCCTGCGGCGATAGTAGAGTCTCTTGACGAGTGTCTCCCAAGCCGGCGGCTCCAGGGAGAGGAATCTCCACCACCACTTGGCGAGAAGTGCCAGGTTGAAGGTTTGAAGGTTCAGGATGCCTAGACCCCCGTGTGTTCTGGGCCTGCAGACAGCCGCCCAGCTGACCAGGCAGTGGCCCCCCGACAGCGAGCTCTGCCCTTTCCAAAAAAATGCTCGGCGAAGCGAGTCAATTCTTTTAATGACCCAGGCGGGCGCTCGAAAGACCGAGAATAAGTAGAGCGGCAGGTTGGACAGCACCGAGTTAACCAGGGTTAGCCTTCCCCCGTAAGAGAGCAGTTTTGCTTGCCATCCCGCGATTCGGTGCTCAATCCTGTTGGCGACCAGGTGCCAGGCTTCCTTGGAGAGGCGGCCCTTGGCCAACGGGAGGCCGAGGTATTTGATCGGGAGCGAACCCAGCTTGCAGTTAAGTGTCGCTGCCAGTCGCTCGCCTTTGAGCCTCTTGTTTCCCAAGTAGAGCAGTTCTGACTTTGTAGTGTTGATTTTCAGCCCCGACGCCCACTCGAAGATCCGCCAGAGCAACCGAAGATTGAGGATCTGCCGTTGCTTCGCTTGACAGAAGAAGAACGTGTCATCTGCGAATTGAATAAGGGTCGTCTGTGCGTCCCGCGACGGACCCACACCGGTGAGCAGTCTGTTACGGACAGCTCTTTGAGTCATGCGGGCCAGGCCTTCCGCCACCAACAGATAGAGGAAGGGGGAGAGGGGGTCCCCTTGTCGCAGGCCCCGCTTCATTCTGAACCAATTGGTGGTGAGCCCATTCACGAGGATGGCGACCTTGCCATTCATAATACACTGGTCAATCCATCCGCACCATCTCCGGTTAGCACCAAGACAGGTAAGGATGTGCCTCAGAAAACTCCAGCTGACACTGTCGAACGCCTTTTCGAAGTCCGCCTTGACTCCTACGCAATCAACGTGCTTGCTGGCGCCCCAGCAGATAAGCTCGTCTGCAGTAACGAAGGAGTCAAGGATGAGTCTGCCTTTCAGGAAGGCGGACTGGCTCGGGGAGATGATCTTATCCAGTACGGTGCAGAGTCTGTTCGTTATCACTTTGGAGATGATTTTCTGGACACAGTTGAGAAGGCTGATTGGGCGGAAGTCGCTTGCCGAGCAAGCCCCCTCGGACTTAGGAATCAGGCAAATATGCGTGTAGTCGATGGGGCCTGTGTCAAGGGAGCCTGCGTAGAGGTCGACGAAGATTCTGAGAAGATCACCGCTGATGACATCCCAGAACTTCTGGTAGAAAGCCAAGCTGAACCCGTCAGGGCCAGGCGCCTTGTCCCCGGACATTTGGAAGGTCGCCCTTTTGATTTCGTCTAGGGTGAAGGGAGCGGTGAGGTGATCAGAGCTTAGCGCGGTGCTGTCGGGGAAAAGGTCGCTCCAATCTCCACACTGAGAGGGAGAGGGAGTGTCGGGCGCAAGCCGGGCCTTGAACCTGTGGAAGAAGTAGTCGGCCTTGTCCTTTTCCCTATCCAGCGTTAGCTCCCCTTCCGAGATGGTCCCAATCCTGTTGGCTCTGAGCCTCCCGTTGGCCATAGCGTGGAAGAAGCTAGTGTTGCCATCCCCCTCTTTGAGCCAGTGCTGCTTAGCTCGAGATCTCCAGAGGATCTCTTCTTCTCCAAGGACGCCTTTCAGCTGACTTCTGAGGTTGGTTCGAAGTGCTTGTTCACTAGTGGACAAGCGCTGGACTTCCTCCAGGGAGTCAAGCCTTTGTACGTCCTCCATAAGCGACCGCTTGGTAGCACTGATGCTGTGGAAGCTTTCGAAGCGCCAAGCCGAGATGCGCTTGCGGCAGTGCCTGAGCCTGGCGGTGAATGTGAGAATGCTCCCTTGCCTTCCCGATTTAGCTTCAATTTCCTGCCACCAAAGAGGGACCAGCAAGTTGAAGTCGGACCTGGTAAGCCAGACCTTCTCGAACCTGAAGGGGCGGGGGGCTTGCTTCCTGAGGGTTTGGAGAAGAATGGGGCAGTGATCTGAGGTGATCCTAGGAAGAGCCGAGACCGAGGAGAGCGGGAAGGCAAGGTCCCATTCAGTGGAGACCAAGAAGCGGTCAAGCTTGGCGAGGGTGGGGGGGAACTGCATGTTGGACCAGGTTATTTACAAAATTTTCAACTAGAGTTGCGGCATCATATACAGTAATTTTAAAAGAATTTAAACACGATGTCAAACATGAATGTTATTCATATTAAATAAACATAGTTGGGTGGGGGAGGATATAAATTTTCTCCATTTGTTTGTTGATAGTGACCTTAATCTTTGCGGCTAAGTTATATCATTATCCTTAGCATTCTCTATTTGTTGGTACGCGACGGTATTTGTTATTGCTTTGGGTTTGTACCCCATATCATTGTTATGACAATGAACTAATGCGAATAATTTTGAGATTTACTGTATCGACTGGCTTAGGTTAAAATATGAGAGAATCTTTAATTCAAGTCCTCACTTTGGTGATTATCGGTTGATAACAAAGAAAAAAAGGGGGATTCTTTATCAGAAATTCTTAGTATGATACAATGAAAGGGTAAATTAAGAGCCCAAGATGCCTATTTGGGGAAATTGTTTTCTTTCAAATTAAGCCAATTCGTTGTGATTAGGTTTAAGGAAAGGTCAAATTAGTTATCAACTTTTCATGGTTTTCATATTGTTGAGAATGAGCCAACCTACCGTTTTCATTCGTAAAATTATGAATTAGTTACAAAATTAAGTCTCTGTAAGTTTTGACCCTGATGTCAATTTTGTCCTTTGAGCTTCACTTGTAATAATTTACTCCATGAAGTTTGTCTTCAATTTCATTTACATCCCCAATGTTTCATTAACACTTTAGTACTTGAGGGGACCTCAATTCTATTTTTGTCTGTGAAATTGATCTGTTAGACTAAATTGGCCTAGATGACTTCCTTTCATATAAATGACTAAGATATGAACCGCAAAAGCCACAGTTCCATTTCAACCTGCCATGATTTTTGATGATGTGAGCTAGCCTTTATGCTATTTACTATGGAGATAAAATTTTTAAGAACTTTATGAGAATCATATCGCAACCTATTTATTTAAGGATCATTTAATATTTACATTTACTTAGAATATCTTAGTATATGCTGCAATATTAAACTGCCGAATATAGTGACTAGTAGCATATCGTGCACTTTAATCTCCCTTGGAATTTTCAGAGCCTTTGTTAAGGTTATAAACTGAACTAAAATGTCTGCTGAAAGGCTTTTACTACTTAAAGTTATGACCTCAAAGAATAAAAGAGTTGAAAGATAAGAATTTTGGGCCACATTCTACTAACGCTGACCAACTCAAGGGTTGGCATAAACTAACACAGAAGTATGTTCGAGTTATTTATTGTAAGGATGCAAGTATAATTCCTGTTCCATGAATCTTTGGCTCTTAAATATTAATTTCCTAATATACTACTAATGTTTTTTATGGTGGCAAATATCGCTGCATGCTTCAGAATTTCCATTCTGAGGCTTTTATTAATTTTTTATTGTGTTTTTGTTTTCTCTTTTGTTCTTCAGAAGGTACTTGCAGTAAAGAATATGGGCAAAGCAAAAGGTGGGTCAATATTCATCAGGCTGGTTTCAGCTGCTGGAACTGGATTCTTCTATGTTAAGCTGAAGAATCCACGGCGAATAACCGAGAAGCTCGAGTTTCGGAAGTATGACCTGCGAGTGAATCGGCACGTTCTTTTCACAGAAGCCAAGATGAAATGATGAGATCTTTTAGATATGTGAAGTACTCTTTGTGAGAAGATCTATCTCGCTTAAACTACATATTTGTTTGAAGTTCAGACCTCTCACCTGACTCTTCTGAATTGAAAGCTTACATAAAAGCTCAAACTATTTATAGAATCTTTTGATGCTTTTCTATGGAAGACTTCTTGTATCTTTTCCCTTACTCTGTTTTATGCTGCCAATGAACTGCATTATTCTTTCCATTTTTTATTTTTCATTTATGATTTGTTACCTTATGATGAATAAAAACTTAAGCCCTGTTTGGTAATAACTTATTCGGTACGAAGATTTTCTTGTATAATTAGAAGGTGGAAGTTTGATTTTTGCTCCTTCAAAGACTTTGGGTGATCCTCTGGGAAGTTGGGGCGTTGTAGTTGGTATCAGAGCCAATCACCAGTTGGAAATGTGAGATGAGTTTCGGCTGAGCCAGGATTATATAGCGGGTAGAGCGGGGCTTTCCGGCTAATGAACGTTGTGGGTGAAGTGCAGCTCCCCATAAGGCCGACTAAGACTAGCGAGACGAATCTCACATCGCCTGATACTTGCGAGTGTGCTTGAGCCTGACATGAACGTCATGGCTTAAAAGGGGAGGGGGAAGTATGTGGCACCCCTAAAATTTGGATCAGTTATATATATAAATGATATAATAGGGCTAAATTTTAATCCGGTTATATCATTTTGAGTGGTAGCGAGGCTCAAGTGGTTAAGAGGGTTGAGCGTGCTAGGGCTATAGTAGTTCTAGGATGGATGATCTCGTGGGAAGTTGGGCGTCACAAAAACTATGCGCAAGTCTCAAGGAATAATAGGTTATGCTAAAGCTGAACTCATTTACAATTTTAATCACATTACCTTTCTTATGCTTTGATGACTAATTGTGATTGATTTGGATTTGTGTAAAGCTATTAAATCTAGTGTTTGACCTTCAAGGTATGGATTGAAAATGTATAAGATTCCTTTTCCATTTGGGAGTGATTTGTTGCTTACATTTTTTTAATGACTAGGGTGACATGTCTAATGGTATCTATGGTGGACACATATGTTTTCTTATCAAAAATAAAATGCAAGAATGATGGTACCACTCCTACCCAACTCTAATAAATTGAGAATTATTGTGTAAAAAGTCTCTTCAAACTATGCAAAATGGCAAATTGAGCTTACCAAAATTAATCTACCATTGGCAAAATGTTATCTTTTAGAAAAAAAGAAGAAAAAAAACAAAGAAATGAAATAAAAAATGTACCACCAATTTTTTTTCTCTTTCTTTTGCCGAAGAAACTCTATAGATGTATAGGTTGTGAGCAATTTGCCATCAAATGGTGCATTCCATTCTATAGAATTTGTGTTAAGGCAAAAATAAAAAAATAAAAAAAAAAAAAAAAAGAAAAGAAAAGAAAAAATCTATATCTAACGAGTATATGAAGCATTTAATTTTGAAAGTTAAAATTAAAATGATGTAACAAGGAGCTTGAAGATCAAGAGCTTGGTTTGTCATTTTATGTTTTCTATGTAAAGGATCGCGTGCTTGTTCAGCAATAAAGTTTCTGCATATTCGGTGTTACAGTTAAAAAACTCTGAAAACTAAATTTTTAATTAAGATAAGTTTTACCATTATTCACCGAACTAAACATTATTGATCAATTAAGGCATCATACTTAAATTTCTTTTTCAATCAGATCACGTTTGAAATTTTGATTAACTTTTCTAATGAAATGATGTGATAGATTTAATTGTAAAATATGACATGCTACGGATATGCTAAAGACTTGAGAGGGATCGGATTTGTGTTACTAAGGAGTGATAAGAGAATCGAGAGTTCGGAGAATTACTTTCTAAATTCTATGTCTCCAACAGACCTCTCTCTCTCTCTCTCTCTCTCTCTCTCTCTCTCTCTCTCTCTCTCTCTCTATATATATATATATATATATATATATATATATATATATATATATATATTTAGTTTAATAAACGAGCCGAACACGAGCTGACTCGTTTAAATATCAAGCTGAAAAATTCGGCTCATGTTCGGCTCGTTTATTAACGAGCCGAACACGAGCTGGCTCGCGAACAACAAGTTTAATTTTCATTCTTACTATTAGGTATAAAGTTGAAAGAAAATTAAAAAATTAAAATTTTAATCTAATAATTAAAATTCACAAAAAATTGATAGTCTAAAATCTAAATAGTAAAGTTTATATATATATATATATATATATATATATATATATATATATATATATATATATTCGAGCTGTTATCGAGCCGAACACGAGCGAGCTGACCCTAGCTCGTGTTCGGCTCGTTTATTAAACGAGCTGAAAAATTCGGCTCATGTTCGGCTCGTTTACTAAACGAGCGATTCAATCTCGAGCTCATTTCGAGCCGAACACGAGCTGGCTCGCGAACAGCGAGCTGGATTGCCACCCATATATATATATATATATATATATATAATTGAGCTTCTATGCTTGTAAAAGCATCAAGTTATTTGTGTTTATGAATTTTTTATTCTTTGATGTAGGAATGTGCGGTTAGGATGATGGTGGGTCCCTTGGGTTTAGTGGGTGGTTGGTGGAATAGTATAATCTAAGGGATAGAATTAATCGAAGGATTAGATCTAACGATAGAAAACTTACAAGCACCAATTACTTGATGCTTGTACAAGCATAATGGGTCTATATATATATATATATATATATATATATATATATATATATATATATATATATATATGCTAAATATACATATTACATGCTAGTGACAGTTGATTTAACTATTATATTATTTTACTATCTTATTTTATCGTGATTTGACAACTGAAGCAAAGCTTATATTATCCACAAAAGATAAAATCGAAGTTCAGTCTTGAATTTTAACAACCTGAAATTCTCAAACCTAAATAAAGTTTCATTTAAAGATGTGATCATGGAGAAAAGTACTCTTTATTTATTGAGTACAGAGGACAAAGAAGGCATACACAGTATACTTTTTAAGTAACCAAACTATACATATAGAAAAAATGTCACAAAAAAAGAGAAAACCTAAGAAGAAAAGAGTACTATTTCTTAGGGCTAGGGACATCAGGTAATATTGTCTTTATAGGGCTGATGTATTTGCACCAGAAAATGTCACATATATATAGGAGGCTAATGCCTAGGGGTGTAATTTGGGCCGTGCCGGACAGGCACGACCAATATTTTTCAAGCCGAAATAGATTAGGGCCAGTCTGATTCGGTCCGGATTCAAATCCGGACCGGATCGTACCGGGTTGAAGCTACTAAGCATCCGTCCGAGCACAGCCCTCCGGTCCGGAAGGTACGGGTCATGTTTGGGCCAATCTCTTAAAATTTTTATTTTTATTATTTTTTAAAAAATATATAAAATTTAAATAATAAATTATTATTTTGTAATTATATATTTTGATAAGAACAATTAAAATTTATAAAAATAATTATAAAATAACAAATATTTAAATTTTAAAAAAATATTTATAAATTTTTATTTAAAAAATAAATTTAGAAAAATGTTTTGATCTAATTGATCATAAAATTTTGATTTATTGGACCAAAATCACACCTCCCAAGATCAGCCAAGGACTCATAGGGAGAAGGGCCAAGAGTTCTTCTCCCCATGAGTTGACCCCAAGGCCCAAGGGTCTTGGGGTCTGGGCCGTGCTGGCCCGACTGGCACGTTTCATACGGGCCGTGCCGTGCTGGGCTGGGCCGACGGATCTTGAAGGAATGGCCCAGCACGGACCGAATAGTTGGAACGAGTCAGCCTGCCACAGTGCTACAGTAATCGTGCCTGGCTGCCTGCCCGACCCGTTTTACACCCCTGCTAATGACTCTTCTAGCCTTATTTAAAAAAAAAAAAAAAAAAAGTTTCTAATTTATTTATTTATTTATTTATTTTATCTAGCTTTATTGCGATGGATTAGAAAAAAAAAACTTAATAATATTTATATGAGTTTATGTATTAATTAGAAGAGAAATTTTTTTTTCTTCCTTTCTCCTTCCCAACTTCCCAAGTAATTTAGTAATACTTATTAATTTAAATTATTATTATTATTATTTTATTTAATTATACAATTAATTTTATTAAACATACGATAAAATTACACAATCAAAAATAAAATTTGACATTACTGAAATTGAATATAATACAGAATAATATAATTGTACACTAGATATAAATAAATATAATAATAATATAATTATTATTACACACATGAGATAATTAAATACCTAATATGACTACACACTAAATATAGCATGGACATGAATAAACATAATATGACTATATATACTTAACGTAATTAATTATTCGATATGACTATATATTTGACGTTACATTTAACATGACTAAAAAATTAATATAATAGAAAAATAATATGACTTTTCATTACATAAAAGTAAAAGTAATATAACTATACAGTAATGTCTTAGAAAATAGGCCAGGAGAGAGAGAAAAAAAACTTCTCTCCTAGTTAATATATAAACTCACATAAATATTATTAAATTATTATTATTTTTTCTAATCCATCTACATTAGAAATTTTTCTAAATGGAATGTTAGATTGGAAAAAAAAAAAAAAAAACCAATAAGATTAGACGAGGCATCAGTTATGGGTCATGCTATATTTGTTTTCATCAATAAAATACTTATTTTGCTACTTTTTTTTAGGGGCAATTTTCTACGTACCCCTAAAAATTTTCCTGTTTTTAGATTTACCCCTCTTAGAAGGCTAATATTAAAACTACCCTTCTTACGTTCCAACTTCTTTCCAAAATACCCCTGAAGTTAAACTCTGTTAGTGTACCGTTTGAAACTGCCGTTATCTGTGTGTAATTACTATTTTGTCCTTTCAAATATACTCTAAATCCTAAACCCTAAAACCCTAAACCCTAAAACCGTAAACCCTAAACCCTAAAACCCTAAACCCTAAACCCTAAAACCCTAAAAAATCCTAAACCCTAAACCCTAAAACCCTAGAACCCTAAAAAACCCTAAACCCTAAACCCTAAAACCTAAACCCTAAAACCCTAAAAAATTCTAAACCCTAAACCCTAAACCCTAAAATCCTAAAAAATCCTAAACCCTAAACCCTAAACCCTAAACCCTAAACCGGGGCAAAATAGGTATATCTGATAGTTTTCAACTCCGATTATTATTTAACTCTAGTTTAACCCTAGTTAACTTAACAAAGGGAAACGGTAGGGGTATTTTTAATAACGGTGGAACGTATGAAGGGCATATTGGAAAGAAAAAATAAGAGGGATAAATCAGATATTTCTTCATATTTCAGGGGTACACAGGTAATTATCCCTTTTTTTTATTACCAATGCCTAATGCAGCTTCTTCTTTTTTTCAGCCTTCCTTTTAAAAATATTTCTAACAGTAAAATTAATATGACTAGGAGAGTAATAAAAGAGAGAAAATTATTTAATAATAATAATAATAATAATAATAATAATAATAATAATAATAATAATAAATTTATTTAATAATAATAATAATAATAATTTTATTCTTATAATAATTATTTTTATTATGACTACGTACTGAGCATGACCGTTGATATGACTAAAAAAATATATAATATAAAAATAATATAATTGTATATTACTTATAAATAAAAGCGATAAAATAATAGTCGAAAATGACCTAACCGAAATCAGGTAATATTAAGTTTACTATATTATTTTATTTATTACTTAAAAATATTGTTCATAATATATATTTTTTATACCGATACTTTATAGTAATGTAAAATAATTTTTTATAGTAATATTGTTCACAGTAATATTTTTTATCTGACACGAAAGGTGATGCAGAAATTATAATAATCAAGAAGAGAAAAATAATTTTCTCCGTCCTATTTCTCTCTACTAGTTTGGTGTTGCCTTGGGAAGTGAAAAAGGAGAGAGAAAAAGATAAAGAGAGAGAAAAAAAATTGAATGTATTCATCAAAAATTTTAAATATTTATTATTTTACATTATATATGCATAAAAAATTATATATATATAAGTGTCCACAATGGATACGAGTCCGACACGAACACGCGAGTGTCCAATGCAGACACGCGAGGCTTATAAAAGTATCCGTAATACGTAGACCACTACTATGGTTCTAGTATGAATATGAACAAATATTACGCCCCGAGTTTCGAAAAGCAGCAAATTTTTTTTTTAATCAAAGTTTAAAGCATATTTCAGGGAATGAGCAGATCGCCACATGTATAGAAAATTTTTTATCCCTTTAGACAAAGTCTTCCCTATACATGTACGGCTAAGCACTTACAACCATCATTAGAGTAGTCTATACTAAACATAGTTATCTCACTTCTTTAATATTTAGACTAGTCATTTAAGTAGTTTATACAAATAACAATTCAACAATATTCTAAGTCATAATATGCTGATAAATATAAATGAACTGGCGTCTGTAGTATCATCAGAGGGACAGTTCTATCGTGACTGCCTCACCAACTCGTCCTGACATCCCATCACCCGACCGACCTGAAAAATGTCACCCAGGAGTGTGAGATATAGCATAAGTGTATCTAAGTAGGTACGACGAACCGAAAAATAACAAATCGTACCTACTGGCATATAATAATCAGCGGATAGTAAATGATCAGTAGGTAAGGGCAGGTATAATAAGCAGATAACTAAATGAATCATAATCACAGTGCTGAGCATATAAGAGTACAAAAATACAAGAGTAAGAGCTGCTAGAATAGAGAACTGAATCATAATCATGATACTGAGCGTATATAAGAGTACATGTGCTAGAGCATGTTGAACAGATGTATAAATGATGCATCAATAGTATAAACCCTAGTACCCAATCGATACTATCTTTTTGGTCACTAGGATCTCAAGCAAGATACCATAACAGAAACACCTGGCAGAAACTGACAGTAATCCCTATACCAAGGATACAATCGAAAAGGCTTCCCAACGGTACCACCGAAGTGGGGGTTTCCCTGTATCTAACGGTACTGCTGAAAGGGCTCCCTGTACCAACGGTACTGCAGAAAGGGGCTCACGGGTCATGTCGACCACTCTGCGGTAAAGAACATCATGACGGTGGACAAACCGTTGATGCACGCAAGTGTACAGTGGGCGTATGGCGATCACAATGCTGATGTTCAATGCTTGTGGTCGGAAGACTGGTTAATCGACAACAAGCCGGAAATCCCAACAGGGATGCAAGTATCTGTAACCAATCCTGTATCATATCATGCAATATTGAAAGCGAAAAGTAATGAACTGTCTGATCAAGAGTAATCAAAGCAATGACCAATCACACATGGCACATGTCCAGATATAATCAAAGCGTACTGATATCCAGCGAATGACTAATCGAGCATGATAAATATCCAGGTATAATTAGATATCTAGCTTGACCAATCAAGCATGGTAAATGTCCAGATATAATTTGATATCTAACTAATGACCAATCAAGCATGGTAAATATCCAGGTATAATCTGATATCTAACTAATGACTAATTAAGCATGGAACATATCCAAATATAAGCTAATGTACTGATAGCCAATCAAGCATGATAATATTCAAGTAAAAGCTGATAATGATCAATTAAGGTAAGAAGGCTCAAGAATGGAATCTGGGCTATCACAAAGCACAGGGGTCCGACCAATTACGGTATCCCAGAGAGTCGAAATGATAAAGCCCGGACCGAAGAAAACCCACCTCAGTGTAGGCGGTCCAAAACTCCGCTGGAAGGCTCGTGGGCAGGAGTCTGATTGCTAGGACCTAGATCATATATACTGGTCAGAAACGGACTCACACATACCCAACCCATAGACTCACAATGTGCAGAAGGCTTAAACATAACCCTTTACCAGATTCCCGAATTCTGCTAGAAATCCGCCAGTCGGCCAACTATGACCCGATCCGCGCCTACGGATTTCTGAATTCAACAAAACTTGATGTGTGGCCTCGGAATGCTTCACTAAAGTCGTTCGGGCAATAACATACTGCTGGGTGCATCTCTAAACTCGACCGGTGCCAAAATTACCAAAATACCCCCAAAAAATCCTTTTTGGTTTTCGGGAGTTGCCAGCAATAACCCAAAGCTACTGGATCCACCAGAACAGTGTTGGGAACAGTTAGGAATATCCGGCAACAATAATTAATCACCGTAATTTTTCGAATTGCGCGATTAATGCCGAGTCGTCGATAAACCGACGATTTTGTCGATTTATGGTCCGACATCCAAATTCCGCTCAACAGAAACCGTCGGATCTCTAACGAAAAGTTTAGAGATCATAGGCACACAGCCCAAGACAGCCCATGAGACTACAATTGCAAAAAGGTCCCTAGGGTTTACAATAATTACATAAATACATGCTTTTCCATGCTTTTTAAGCTAATACTTCTTTCCCGAACACCTTTGAACTGAACCGAGGCCACCAGTAGGTGGGCCTCGACGCACTGAACGTCGTGCTCACCATTTGGGAGTAGCGTGAGACCCGAGAACAACTCCGGGTCATCGTTACATTATGCTAATAGACTTAGGTTATCAATGCAACTCAATTACTCGACCAAATTCAAAACTAAGGTGAGCACCATACTCAGGAGGTCGAGGGGACACAGAGGCTCACCCTAGTGAAGCCGCAAAGCTGCTGGAACAGCTTAAGGAGCAACCTAGCTCTATCTAGGGCTTGGCATGCTTGCATTAGCTATCCACTCAACCAATCCTCAATCTGAGGTGAGCATCAAGCTTAGGAGGTGGAGGAGGTCCAAGGGCTCACCATCCGAGGGTTGTAAGGTTGCCGGAGCAACCTCGGCCAAAGCCTAGTGCACCATGGCTCGAGCTGGGCCATCATGACAGAACAAAGGTTCTAGAGTAGCACTGAGGCAGGAATTGGCTTCAACAGCTCGAGGGCATTGCCAGGGGCATCCCCAAGTAAGGCACCGGCGTGCGGTGGCGGCGGATGGCCGGAGTTAGGCCATGCGACCACCATGAGCAGTGAGCTCGAGCCAGTAATAACCAGAGGGCTTGGGGTGCAACAAAAACACCAGGAGCTTGGTATCATCCCTTTGAGACTAACTGGGTGCATGCCTGGCCAACGGTGGAGGGTAGTAGTTGGCAGGACTCCAACCTTGCGACCAAACAAGCTCCATCATACACAAGGGGTTTGGGTCGCATGCAAGGGCACCAACAGGTCCCTTTTGACCTTGTGGAGTTAATCGAAGGCATGGCCGGCGACGGAGAGCGACGGCGGAGCCGGAGCAAGAAGCTCGGCCAAGCTCCCAATTGCCTGAAACTAGGGGGCACAACGCCATTAACTCTACACTGCACCAAACTTCACCAAACTTGGTGGGAGGCTTAAGCAGGACCAGAGGAAGGAGCTGAGAATCTTGGTTCCCGTCCAAAGACACTGGGTGCATCAGTTGCTCGAGGCGGAGCTATTTAGGGTTCCGACAGGTGTAATGCCCCCGCCGGCAACCTAGGGCTTCTTCGGCCACAAGTTGGGCAGGGGGAGTGCCCAAGACAAGAGGAAGCTACTGCATGCAGTTCTTGGTAAGAAAAACCAGAGGAGAAGAAGGACTCACATCGCCGGAGTTGAGGAAGAAGAAGAAGAAGAAAAAGGTGGCCTTTTCCGGCGACGCGCGACCACGGCAAGCAGCCGGCCCACTTGGGTTCGACTTATGGGAGTAGGAGGGAGCTCCTAGGTGCTCTGGGAGAAAGTCCCAAAGGCTCAGTGCTCTCTCCACCATTCTTACCTAGGGCAAGAATTACAATGCATGGGACTGTGTTTCCCGGCAGCCCATGCATGGGGAGGCGGTGGCATCGCTTGGGGAAGAGAGGAGGAAGTTGAGGAGGCTGTGGTGGAGTTCTGGTCCAAGCATAAAGGCTTAGGATCAAGCCTCCAAGAGTCAATGGCATTAATGGAGATTTTTTGCAAAATTTGCACTTTGGTCCTTATACAAAGCACTAACAGCCATGCACTCCCTACTGTAGGTAACATTTGCATAGATGTCCTTCCCCAAGAAGTCTCAATCAATTTGGTCCACCAAATATAAACATTTTTGCAAAAATTCCCATATTTTTACTGTATTTCACGTATTTTGACACTCTAGGGTCGCCAAACTAAAAAACGAACTTCTCCATGACGTTCATCTCGATGAAACCTATCGAGTAGCAATTTTGGTTTGTTGAGTTTGAGCCTCGATAATTTCTCGATCCATTTTTAACAGTATATTTCACAGTTTGGAACGCTTTTCGATGACCTAGGCTCGTCAAACATAAAAACGGATCACGCCATTACGCTCATAATGATGAGACCGATCGAATCGAGTATTCAGATCGTCAGATTCGAATTCCGAACGGCCGATTAGCCAACGTTGGTCGAAAATCCAGAAAAACTATAGGGTTACTATTCACAGCTTAAGTTATGGCCCTTTCTCCATTTTGCACCATTTTTGAGGCAATAGGCTAGCCAAACTGAAAATCAGATTGCGCCATCTTGTTCAGTTCGATGAGACGGATCAAGTGACGATTTTATTTTGCTGAGTTGGGGTCCGGGATAAGTAAATCGGGAGACAATTTTGGGAAACTCTAAAAATTCATATTTTTAATTTATAAAAATTCTAAGAAAATAGATTTAAATTCAAATTCTAGATTTAAAATTTTTGGTTACTACAACAAATGTAAATGAAATGGTATGCATCAATTATATATAATAACCGTCGAGAGTAACTCAATCAACCGACTGGCTCGAAATCCCAGTGTTGCCTGCCTCACATCTGATCTCACTATTAACCCGTGGATCATCGACGTGAAAATATACTAAAAATAATCAAGCTGCTTAACTCTAGAGAGACACATGAGGGGAGCGACCTGCTCGAGGATAAAGTAATTAAGTCAAGTATGTCGCAAGCTAAAATCAATGCTCATGACCAAAGTGGCACATCCTAACCACTAATAAATAATCTCGGTCTAATCTGATGCATAAATAATAACCCAGTACAACCGTCCAAAATGCACAGCTACTGTATATCTCAAGAGTCAATCATCCGGTGCTATCCCACCACCCCGACTCAATGATCACCACACTACCTCTAACCCATACTCAACGTCCCGAGCACTAATGAACTAATTAAACATAAAAAAATGGTTCTTATTGAAGTTCATATTCAACATGTATAGGTAGTGTATGCAAAGTGAATCCTAACTAGATGACAAATCAAAATCACGCAAGAAAGTATAGAAAATATGATAACCTCAGTATAGGATTTATATCAACCATATCTAGAGTTAAACACAAAATTTCTGCATTTATCATAATCACTGATGCTGAAATTAACTAGATATAGAAGCAGCCTGCAGTTTCGATGTACTATTTTAAACCTACTTGGAGCACTAATCCAACCACAGATGAAGCCAAAACATAACGAGCACTTGTCCCCAATTCCAAATTATCAGGAAGTGCAATAAAATCTACGAAATTCCTGTAGGATTGAGCCGAATAAAAAATCAAACTAAAATTCTATTTAACGTACTAATTCGGTTTGGAAAAACTGAAATTCAATAATACTCATCTCAAACCAGCGGCACAAACTTAAATTCTAGGTTCCCCTCAACCTTAGGGATACCCTGGAAGCTTCAAATCGCAGCAATGAAGCTCAAATCAAAATCAATTTCGAAATTACTTCACTGCTGTCTAGAAATTGCTGTTCCTGCCACTGCCACTGCTGTTCTAGCTGCTGCTGCTGAGTTCTTGCTGTTACTGCAGCTCCAGTGCATCCAGAGGGCAACCAAGTAAAGAAAATTGTGCACCACACTCCTACGTGTGTTCCCAAGTTCCTAATCCATCAGAAAACTTTCATAATCACCATGAAATTAGCATGCAAAGGTGATTAAACTCAAGAACACCAACTCAAAATTCTCTCTCTCTTTTTTTTTTAAAGAGCTTAATGAAAACAGAAATTTTCTTAAAACCAACATTCAAATCAGTCCAAACGAAGTTTCCACATGCTCTAGCTGAAGTTAGGATCACCCCCAACCAGTCAAAAGCTCAGCCACACAGGTAGATTAAAAGAAATTTCATTAATAACTCAGCTTGTTCCAAAACAACATAAAACCTCAATTCCAGCGACCTTCACCATTTCAGCAATTAATCAAAACTTACGAGGCCATTTGCTGAATTAAAACATCCCCTAAGTCCACCTCTTCACCAAGAACGCAAACTACCAATTCTCTAGCAATTTGGATTTCGAAATTTTCCACAATTCCATTTTGAACTTAGCTCCAGGTTGTATATCCTGTAGTGTCACAGCAATTTCAGCAACCTTTACCAAAACTTTAATTAAATCAAAAATACCTGCAGATTTAGTGAATTAGATGACTCCACAAGTTCACAACTTTAAGATCTACCTGTGTATGAACTTCTCAAAACACTAGCCAAAACCAAGAAGAACTCGAAGGGAGCTATGCTGCCATTATTGTTGCTGCTGCTATAGTACCCGCAGGGAGAGAAGGCAGCATGAGAGAAGAGAGGACAAGGAGAAAGAATTAAGAAGAAGGAACAGAAAAGGGAGAAGGAGAATGAGTATACAATTTTCAGCCATCCACTAAAGTCCAACATCATGAGTTAAGATAGTCAGATTTTGGTGCACTGTGCTTAAGGCACCAAATAATAAAAATTGCACATGCTAAAATTTAAATTCCAATTCAGAATTATTTGTGACATCAATTTCACCCCCAAATAAATTCTGAGTCGTCCTGACACTATCCAAAAGTGTCGACAAGTTCTAAAATTGTAATTATTCTGGTAAAATAAATTTTAATTCTTTTCAGAATATTACATTCGAACTATATATATATATATATATATATATATATATATATATATATATATATATATATATATGTGTGTGTGTGTGTGTGTGTGTGTGCGCGCGCGCTATCTGGATTTTAGGGTGCCAACTCAAACGTAAAGAGATCTATATTTTGTGAATTTCAATTGTTAGATTAAGATTCTAATTTTCTAATTTTTTTTCAACTTTTCACTCAGTAGTATGACAGGCAATCTAACTTGTTATTCACAAGCCATCACGTATTCGGCTTAATAATAAATAAGCCGAACATGAAGCAAGAGAGGAAGGATATGAGAATGGTTGCATCGGGAAGCGTGCAAAAGGGAAAGGGTAAAGAACAAGGCTTTTGTTCTGAGGGGGGTTGGGACTCTTGTTCCCCCCCTTAACGGGCCGTTAAGGGGGGGGGGGGGGGGGGGGGGGAGGGGGCAAGAGTTCCCCCACTTATTCCATCTGCGTTTGGGTACAAACTGGGGAATAATCCCCTTTGTACCCCAACCAGACGCACTCTTAGTTTTTCATGTCCCACAAGAAGCAGAAGCAATTTGAGCTGAACTCCCAAATACTCTCTACTAGGAGCTGCCTCTACTTCCCGCCTAAGTAGAAACTAGGCCAAACAGACTTTTGAAAATTTTATTCTAGCTTCCCGTCGAAGTAGAAGTTTCAATTTTCTTTATTTCAAAACACTCTACTCGATATTGTTGACTTTTTATTTACGGGTTAAAATAGGTCCAACTTCCTGCCCCGTGACAATAGGCCCAGGAGACTAATAAGTTGAGTTGGGTGAGCCCAATAAGTTAAGTGTGACTTCGGTCCACAATAGACCTAGCGACAAGAGGCCCAACAATAGACCTAACGTTCAGGTGGGTTGAGTCCGGTCGAGACCCGTGGGCGTTGTGTCTTTACGCTTTAAGTGAATTGATTGTGTATTTATAACAGCTCGAGCTTTTGGGATTAATGGTTAGCGCCAACGATCCGACAAGTGGTATCAGAGCCAGTGACACGAATTCGATTCCCACACGGTGCAGGTGTTAGGGGGGGGCGGATTGTTAGCTATTTATTTATGGGTTAAAATAGGCCAACTTCCTGTCCCGTGACAATAGGCTCAGGAGATTAATAAGTTGAGTTGGGTGAGCCCAATAAGTTGAGTGGGACTGCGGTACACAATAGACCTAACGGCATGAGGCCCAACGTTAGGTGGGTTGAGTCCGGTCGAAACCCGTAGATGCTATGTCTGTACGCTTTAAGTGAATTAGTTGCGTATTTCTAACAGCTCAAACTTTTGGGATTAATGGTTAGTAGCAACGATCCGACAGATATAACTATAGTTATATCAACAGTCAATTTGATCAGATGTAAACAACTAAATTTGACCAAGAAGTTTTATTTGGTGAAGAAGTCTCATAACTTAAAAGGGTGATGGGTTTGATGATTTCTTTTTTCTGCGGCAAATCAAAGTTTGTGGATCAAATTGGAATGAAAATAAGTTGGTGAATTATTTTTCATCAAATAAAAGTTAATAGGTAGGTCATAGTGAGAATGTTAACCCTTGCATTTAATCGCTCTCTTGAGGAAAATATCCTAAACAAACCAATCGCTGAACTAAGCTCGAACCAAATACATGTAAATGAGGAAATACGATAGGTATCATAATCTGTACATAATCTTCAAGAATTCACAAAGCATAATTGTCAGCACAGAAGAGAGTTTTGCTTTACAGGATAAGTTTAAATTTAACAGAAACACTTTGGTTACTATCAGTCAAGTAATGATTACATGATCCAACCATTTGCACATTACAACCTGAATACTGTTTACTAGCTGAAATATGAAAAGAATACAATGGAATATCTAAACAAAAACAACCGCACCAAGAAGCAAGCATGCTCTTGTTTTCTCCATCTTTCAAGCCGTAACAGGCATTTAGGGAAAAGTTGTCACAGAAACAATGAACTCAGCACCAATATTTGTTAGTGAGAATTCGTCGACAGCGGCGGCGAATAGAAGGAAAATTAACTGGTAAATTCTTTGTTGCATCCATCTTTTAGATTAGATGAGTCTAGGCTAATTATTCAATCAGTGAAGCCCAAACAAGCTTCTCGCAAATGAGCGCGAACCTTTCCTCCGACCCCTATTTGTGCTTCTGCGGCTTCTCAGAGGAGTAAGATAGAAGCGCAGAAGTCCATTGTCTAAGTTCCCAGGAGAGGTGTAATGAACACTCTGGCTCCTACCAAACTTATGATCCCACTTCTTTCTCCAATCAGGCCCGAGATTGTTAATACCCCCGTTAGAAGAATTCAATCTCCGGTGCACACGCTGGTTTGCTCTACCATAGCTGAAGCCATCGCCGTTAATGTCAATCCTTTTCTCCTTTCGTGTGTCCTTCCAAGATTCAGATAGAGACCTGTCCAATACATGTTCACCTTTCTTTCCGCAATCCCTGATGGGGCTAGTTATACTTCGATCCCATACCTTGCTCCATCCTGCGTGATTTTTTTCCTAATAATGCTTGGAACGGGTACTTCTTGATGGAGTTCATTAACACTACTCTCATTGAAAAAGCGCCTCGAGCTACTATCGTTTGACGGTAAGGCTCTTTCGTCAGTTAAAACCCTTTCATTAGTCCTACCATTATCAGCATTTTCATGGTTTTCGACACACCGGTTTCTGTGGAATGCTTCTTTGTAGCGTTCTTCGAGGCAGGGAAAGAAGCAAGCTGGTGCCTTGCTCACCATCGAACCATCCCACGAATGCCTGGGAAGATCGCATGAAACCTTGCTCGACTCATAGCACGCCGTCCGATCACAAAAGTACCGAGAGCTGCGGGTTCTCTCTAACTTGTAGTTATTCTCCACTCCATTTCTTTTGGAATCATCTCTCGTCCCCAACCTTAAACTTTTCTTCAACTCCAATGAACTAAACCAAAATGAAATCCCTCTTCGATTCAAGTTCCGATCATCCAAACCATTCGTCTTCTTGTCAGCACGAGCATCGCTCCCGCCTGCTCGGTCAGAGTTCGATTGAAGCCGTACATCTTCATCTTTAGCACAGCTCAAAACACGAAACTCACACCGACGCCGACCATCGAAGGATGCTCCATTATTAGGGTTAGGGTTAGGGTTTGAGCTCCTAAGGTTATCATCCAATTGGAACAATAAAAGGAGAGTCTTTCTTGATCTAACTTCACAAAGCTGCTTCTTTGTATCAGGGGAGGCAACAGAGGCCTCTACTATCTCCCCCTGCGGCGTTCTCGCGGCGGAGCCAACGCTTGTAGATAACCTCTCCATCAGGCAAAAAGAGCAAAAACCAGTGAAAAACTGATATGGGCAAAATTTCCACTTTCTCGATCCATCTTAGCTTAAAGATCAAAGGAAGCGAAAATCATTGCACAATTTTCCTTCTTCTTAAGCAATACTCAGATTTGAAACCCCAATTGATAGAATTTACATGCCCTAAGCACCTAATAACATGAAGATCACACTCAAATCGACATTTTCATGCTTTGAGGAGCTCGACTACAACAAAATCAACTCAAATTAAAACTCTCAGATGATCAAATCCGAGAAATACCTGATTAGCACCGTTTCTTTATTAACGATTTGAAACAGGGGAGACGAATTAAGCAACGAAAGATCGAATTAAGCTACACCAAAAATGCATCAAAATGAAAAAAAAAAAAAAAAAAATAATTCGGAAAGCTGAAAAAAAAGGGACGAGAACGAGAGGAAACGAACTAAAATCGCCGAATCCGATGGATTCTCTCCGAATTCGACGCTCCAAAATCCCCAATTTGTAAGAAGCACTTCGAAACCCTAACACTTTTTAATGCTCACATCGATCGAAGGGATAAAAAAAAAAAAAGAAAAAAAAAGAAAAAAAAGAAAAAAAAAACTTAATTAAAACCCTCGCGCGCTTCGAACGGAGAAGAAACAGTTGACCACTCAATTACGAAAATACCCTTCATAGGCCCGTTGAATTAATGTGCGAGGGCAATATTATTATCTAATTTATTTGACTACAATACCCTCCGATATTGATCATATAAAGAGCCCTTGCTTTTTACCCAAATTCAATAAAAAAAGTACCTAAATTTTATTTTTTTATATAAATCTCCAAAATTTTGGTTTTTATTTTATAAAAGCTTCTAAATATTTTTTCAGTAATCTAAAATCATAATGCTTGTATATTATATCTTTAATAATTTTTATAATATATTCTTAGAAATATTATACATAAAATATTTTATTACTTTATATACAGTATACATATTCAATTCAAAGAATAAAATTATACTGGAAAGATAAAAACAAAATTAATAAATGAATGTTTCTAAATTCTTTTAAAAGATATTCGGCTAATATTATTTTAAAATTTTAAAAAAATGTCTTGTTCAGCATTATTGTCTTTTTATTTTTATTAAATGAGCCGAACACGAGCCGATCCCAGCTCGCTTTTGTTCGGCTCGTTGACACCCCTAGTTCAGCTTGAGCATCACTCTCTTTTTATTTTTTATTTAATAAATTTATATAATTTAATATACCGATATAATAATTTTTCTCTTATTATCATTATTGACGGCTGCAATGCATTCGGGCCAAGTGACAAAAAATAATTTTTATAAAAAAAAATTAAAGTAAATAAATTAATTTAAAATTTTAAATTTTATTATCAAATAAATATTTTTGATGTAAAAATTCTCAGTAATTTGCTATCTGCTTCCTTATTATTTTATAGAAAAAATTTATTTAACAACACTAAATAATGCCTAAGAATTTTCATGACAAAATAATAGAAATGAGTGGCTTTATTAAATTAAAATTATGTAAAATAATAAAACTTATTAGGGTGGTGTTTTTTTTAAATACCCACTCATATGGAGGGTAATTTAGTCATTATAGTCGAAATAGTGGAGGGTAGTTTTGGAAAAGGGGCGGCGGTGTAAAGAGCGGGCAATTATTAAATGACACGTGTCGCAACGCGAAGAGTCTTCTAGGAAGCCGTTACAAAATCCTGCGGTTGGTCGGGCTAATAAATTTTTTTATGACGAAAATACCCTTGTCATTGAATGCTGTTATATAAACAATCAATTTTACAGTTTTATCAGTGACAGAGATTAATGCAACCTAATCATTAGTTAAATTACTTATAACTTCTGAGATTTGACTATATATTCAACCTATAAATAATAAAAATATCCCGATTAATATTATTATTTTTCTTATAGTCCAAATTAAATCTAAATTATATCTTATTCTAATTAAATCAAAATTTAATTTTAATTTAAATAAATACAAATTAAAATTAAAATCTAATAAAAATATATTAGATTTTCTGCTTAATCAATGTCCTATTTCAGTCCTTACTTTTGTGGTCAAATTTTTTGTTTCTAGTTCAAGAGCTCCAAATCTGAAATTTTTTTCAAATTAATCCTCTGAAAAATAAAAATTTGCAAAATGACCCTTCCCAAAAAATATTTACAAAATTAACCCTCATTTTGTCACTTCGGCGCCACGGTGGGCAGATGACTTGAAGGCGCTGAAGCGTTCAGCGTCTTCACAAAAAATCTGTGAAGACGCTGAATGAATCAGCGCCTTCATGCTATATGTTGAAGGCGCTGAAGCATTCAGCGTCTTCACAAGAAAACCTGTGAAAGCGCTGAATGAATCAGCGCCTTCATGGTATATGCTGAAGGCGCTGTTTTATTCAGCGCCTTCAGCATACACTATAAGGCGTTGAGAACTTAGCCATTTTTCGTCGCGAAAAATGGATAAGTTCTGTATAAGCGATAAATGGCTTCTCTGTAAAGGCGCTGAATGGCTACTAAAGGCGCTGATTCATTCAGCGTCTTCATAGGTTTTCTTGTGAAGACGCTGAATGCTTCAGCGCCTTCAACATATAGTATGAAGGCGCTGATTCATTCAGCGTCTTCACAGGTTTTTTGTGAAGACGCTGAACGCTTCAGCGCCTTCAAGTCATCTGCCCACCGTGGCGCCGAGGTGGTAAAAGGAGAATTAGTTTTGTAAATATTTTTTGGGGAAGGTCATTTTGCAAATTTTTATTTTTCAGAGGGTTAATTTGAAAAAAATCCCTACAAATCTTGACTTAGAAAATTCCTGTATTTTCGTCTTGTTCAAATAATTACTTACAAATGAAGAATTCGAATGACGGTGCAGATAAAATTGAATTATTATATATATATGAAGGAGGCAAATGGGTGCATTGTTGTTTGGATACACAATTTTGGCATATTAGCATTACAAATTGAAGTATTTGTGTGTTTGTAGGCATCCAAAACAGTAAAAATGATTATACCAACTTAGTTAATTTTGGTCGTTAGATTGACATAGTAATGGAACCTATGTTTATAAACAAGGTTTTTTATTAATCAAATGGTAATATAATGATTCGATCAGCTAACAATAATAATTTATTTGGTCTAAATCTGTGATGATCCGGACCCCCGCAGAACCTCCGCAACATTAATAGTGACTGTAGGAAGCTTGTACAGTGCAACGAAGCCTGTAGAATCGAAATTGGATATTTAAAATTGACTCTGCGCGAAAATCAGAGCAAATGGGATTTTTTGGGAGCTTTTTGCAAAATTTCGGATGAGAATTTGGCGAAACGGACGTCGTATTTGGACTCAGCGCGCGAAAACGGTCAAAACGGTGTATTCGCTTTATTTTTTCGGCACTTGGTACTGTTCACCGGAACAGTAACCGCCGACCGGAATTACTGTTCCGGCCGGCGGCGGCCGCCGGCGAGCGGCGGCGGGCGGCGGCGCGCGGCGGCGGGCAGCTGCGCAGCGGCGGGGCAGCGGCGGAGCGCGGAGGCGCGCGGCGCGGGCAGCGCGGGCAGGCGCGGGCAGCAGGCGCGGGCGCGCGGTCCATGGACCTGGCGTGCACCGGGAGCACCGAGTTTTTCCTCTGCCACGTGGCGGCACCCGATTGGCTGGCCGGCTTCTAGAAGTCACGTGGGAGGGTGACACGTGGCACGCTCCTATAGGCCGACATTTTCCGGAAAACCCGGAGCGCGGACCGATCACGTGGACCACGTGGCCACGTGGCGAAATCTGATTGGCCCTTGCACGGCTGTTTCCTGTTTGGGCGACACGTGGCGCTTCCTGGATGGCCAGTTTCCGTGTTTCCTGTTCGGGATCTGGATTCCGTGTGGGAATATTCCCTTTGGCCCATTATAAAGAGGGAACCCCACCCCCTCTCATTCCACCTCGTTTTGCGCGCCGAGGAGAGAGAATCAGAAAAAGTTCCCTCTACGAAAAATCTTCCTCTCTCTCTTCTCTCTCTCTCTCTCTACAATCTCAGGATTTTAGGAGTTACAGATTGCAAGATATCTGCGACGCGGCACACTGCGACGATTTTTCTTTTAGGCCCATTTCCCGTCGCAGTTCCGTCGAAAATTCACTGCGGGCTAACCGGGTGGAATTTTTGGACGATTTTTGCGGCAGCGCGACCGTAAGAGGTAGGGCTTCGATTTCCGTGTTGATCATTTTGCTCCATTTCGTACTTTTGGCACAGTTTTTAGGTCCTCTTTGACCCCCCTTTTTACTGTGATGGTTTTTGGACAGCACCAACTTCTCCGATTTTTATCTTGACGTAGGAGCGTCAGATCGAGGCGTTTTAAGAGTCGATTTTGATCTACTCTTCGCGAGGAACGCAACCGTGATTTTTCTGGGATTTTAGGAGCTCATTTTAGAGGTGAAAAATTCCTCTTTTCCCGTGCTGTCTGAAAAACAGCAAATATTGTGCTTTTTGAGACTTGTATTTATACCGGGAGCGTTGATTTGCAGGATTTGAGGACTGTGGACAACCAGGAGACTACCTGGGGTGTATTTTGAGCTGCTTGAGGTGGGCGGTTGTTGCTTACCTCATTTTTGACAAGCTCACTGGGATTACTAGAAATCCCCTAAAATATGACAATTAACGAGAACAATTGGGACAAAGTAACATGATTATTGATGAGAACCATTGGGACTACTAACAGGACTACTAACAGGACTACTAACAGGACTACTAACAGGACAACTAACAGGACAATTAATGAGAACCATTGGGACAAATTAATATGACAAATGACAAGGACCGCTGGGACAAACTCCCCTAAAATTAATATAACCCCACAAATGATATGATGACTTATATTGGGACACTGTGATTGAGACAAAGGCTATGATCTCGCATGCAAATGACTTTTATTCAGTAAATCAATTGTTTTAAACCTTTGACACTATTTTACAACTTTTAAAAATAAAACAGTTGCATGCATGCCCGGACATCAGGTAAGGCCACTATTTATTGCTACACTATCATATTGGGATTTGAACATGTTTCATTGTTGTCCTTTGCATTCATATGTTGTTGCTCAAGTGTGAGCAGGGGTTTGGGATAGTGTAGCCAAGGTTGTGCTAGATTGTGGACTTGTGGGGTATTGCGGTGACCGCGGACAGTAGGCGGTTGACCAGATGTTTATCCTTGCATCAGATTGGGGTTGAGTTTGGTTTATTTATTGCATCAGTTGGGGATTGGGTTTCTATAGTGGATGGAGTTTCCCACTTTGATCATAGTCATGATCCAGTCCTGCTATATTGATACATGTGCTACAGAGATACTTGTGATACTGATGACAGAGATATTTTACTCGTGTGGGTCGCTCCCCTCGAGTGCCACTCCGGAGGTGTGTTTCAGAACAGGATTATAGCCTTTGATACGCCTATCCACTATCGACCGGGATTGGCCTATCCCGTCAGCGGTTTATGCAGATGGCCAGCATACCCGAGTTGGCAGATGGCATAGCAGCACATATGGGTTTATTGGACATTACATTCTGATCGCATTTAGAGGCATAGTAGTGGTAGTTTCCTGTTTCAGCATCTTTGTATTTTACTTACCTGTTCTTTTTGCCTCTAGTAGTCCTAGTGGGTGCGTCAGAGTTGAGGTTTTACCCACTAGGGGAGGCTGCTGGTTTATCTGGTAGTTCTCACCCCCATTATTATTTTCTGTTTCTTCTTCTCCTTTTATTTTGCAGAGTCATCTGCGGGAGCTGCTAGGCCATCGGCAGCTGATCGAGGTAAGGGGATCGCCGAAGAGATAGATCTCCTGGGAGACTGAGAGCTGT
>CM054934.1:25074468-25187357 GCA_029168755.2 Tillandsia fasciculata | reverse complement strand
CCCGCGCGTGGGCTGGGCTGTGATGCGTGGCATCCACCCGGGTCGGTCGGACCATTTGGTCCGACCCGCCTTGCACCCGATCGGGTGCAAGGGATCTGGTGTGAGGCAGGGGAGTTGGTGATTGAGTTGTGGTTGCACCTTAAGCCCATTGTTGAGCATGTTTAGCCTATTTAAGGGAGCTTTAGGGCTGGAGTTTTCTCTTTTGGAACTTCATCTTCCTCTTAGCTATTAAGGAGTCCATGATGCAGCCTTCATCTTCTCCTTCTTCATCAAGGAAACCACCATTGTTGGAGCTTGATCATTGCTGTTTTTGGGTTCAACTTCGTCGCATTTTCTTCCAGGAGCTCTCCAGAATTGTAGAAATGGAATTTTGGGATGATTCTTACGGGGTTCTCTTCACAACTTCATGATCTACAATTTTTGTATTGAAGAGGAGACCTAATTGGAGCTCTAAACCAGGTAAATTTGGCAATATTTGAGACACTTGTTTTCAGTTTGAGATTTCGACTACAGGTTAGTGTTTTTACTCCCCTGGGATGTACAAATGGAATTTTAAGTTTATTTTTGTTGGGAAATTTCCAGGACTTACAGAGATCCAATTTTTGTATTTTGTGGAACTTCAAATTTGGACTCTAAATTAGGTGAATTGAGTCATTTCTGAGATTTTTGTGGACAGCTGAGATTCTGGATGTGGTTTTGAGCAATGTTCAGTGTTTTTGCTCCCTAGGACTGAAGAAGTGGAATTTTAAGATGATTTTTGCGGGGAATTCACCAGGACTCAGAGGCCTACATTTTTCATATTGAAGAGAAAGGCTAAATCTTGCTACAAATCAGGTGAATTTCATCATCTTTGGAGCCCTTAGTTCAGTTTGCAGTTTTGGACAGCATGTGGTAATCTTGGCATATCTTTTTCTCCTCTCTATGAAATGGTGAATTTCAAGTTGGGTAATTTTCTAGACTTCAAGAGGAACAATTTGATACCTTACTCTTGATTTTTGGATAAGGTTTGATATACCATCTTTAGTCCTCTTTATAGTTCATTATTGCTGAAAATCTGCAAGTATATTGGGAATGACTTTTGTACCTAATTGGACTTTGGACTTAATTATTTTAAGCATTGGAACAAGTATTTAAGTGCAAGCGATTTATGTTTGTGATGGACTTAATGTGCAGATTCTGTTAATGGATTCAGAGTTATGAAGTGGGCTTATTTGAGCTTCCGGGGGGGATCCTTCGTGGTTCGCAGCAGTGCGCGTGCGGCGTGGTTTTCGATTTTTCCTTCGTTTGAGGGTTCGGCACTTCACCGACTTCGGCTTTGCCTGCGGAAAGCGCTACAGGTGGGTGTTTCGTCTCCAGAACCGGTGGACGGTTTTCTAACTCTATGTATTAGAATGCATGCATGTTTAGTGTACCCATATCTGATTGAGATGCAAGTTTAGTGATGACATTGGTTCAAGGAATTGTATTATATGATATTGAGATATGCCTGATGGAAACTTGCGAGATAGTATATTTATATCTGATAACTTGAGAACTTGCATAATTCGTTGTACAATCTATAGCCTTGAGAGGTGAGCATAAGAATGCTATAGTTCATAGGGATTGAGGCTTTCATGTTTCAGGGTATACATTAGATATCTTCGAGATATTATATGTTCGATGATTGTTTCTATTTATGCTAGTTGAGAGCAGGTTTAGGGAGATGAGGCTTATGTTGCTTGGTTTTGGTATTTTTTTTATCCCTTGATGTTCCCTGCTCATGATTTAGTTTATTTAATGCTATTATTGGAACTTGACCTAGCACCCCGTCATATGCTGCATGTTTAACCAGACCAGTAGAGAACCTTCACTTGGGCTAGGTTCTTTTATGCTTTAGATTTCCCACACCTTGCATCTTTTCTGGACATAGTGTTGCCTCGCCCGGGTAGTGGGACGAGGGTCAGGTTTCTGTGGGACTTTGTTGCACTCGTGCCTGGGGGCAGAGTGTAGTCTAGTAGATGAGTTTAGTTTGTGCTAGTGTCGTGGGGAGCCGTTGAGTAGACGGTGGTCCCGGGCCGTCGAGTATCTCTCGGTCAGTGTTGTTGGGAACCGTTGGGGTTGACGGTGGTCCCAGGTCGTTGAGTGTTGTCCGACCAGTGTTGTTAGCCCTGAGTTGTGGGTCGATCCTGGCTGTGGAGTATCTCCAGCCAGTGTGTTTTGTGCTTCGAGCTGTGGTGTTTGGTAGTCTTGAGATTCGAGAGAGCTGATCAGCTGAGTCGTCGAGAGTGCTCCGACTGTGGTGCGAGATATTTGGGGATCTTGGGTCCTTTCGTTCTGAGAGTGAGCGTGGATTTTGACTATAGCCTGCATGTGCCAATGTTCGATACTCTATGCCGCGCCGTTTTCCTCAGTTGGGGTCGCGCCCCATGAGATGTCGCAGTGGATGCGATGTTTGGCCTGTTGAGGCAGTTTTGCGCGAGGGGTGAGTTAGTCCAGGTGGACGCCCTACATAAGTCCTCTCCTCCGTGGACGTCAGGCAGTAGGTAGGCGCAGGCTTGACTGGACCCTATGAGGCAGTCAGTTCGATTGAGCACCTCGGGTGCGAGTGGTCACATTTACTTTCATCTGTTCCACTTTTTGAGCATCTAGATAGAGGCATGGTAGCTGTAGAGTAGCTCCAGCTTTTCTTGTTCAGATTTCATTGCACTGTTATCTTATGCCTCTAGTAGACTTGGTGGGCAGACCGTCGGGCTTGTTAGCGGCACCCACTGAGAACTACTGTGGGAAGTAGTTCTCACACCCGTCGTGGTGTTTTTCCCCAGGGACTTCTCCTCCTGTTCCTGTTACTCCTGTTGCTGATCTTTCTGACCGAGGCGAGGGAGTCGCGAGCTAGTTCCCTACCCGTCATTGGAGTGTAGCGGTACCCCTTCAGAGGAGAGTTTCAGTGGATTAGTTTATTTTTTTTTTCTTTTTCTGTTGAGAGACCTTTGTTGTGAGGTATAGAGTTGTACTTTCTATTTTACAGTTTGAGAGACTAATGTAGTGAGGATATTTGTGTGTGAGAGCTGGTACACTGATCTATTTATTGGAGATATCTCCCTTTTGAGTTTTGTATCAGAGGACTTTTTATACGATCGTATTTGGGAGATGGATATTGTATTAATTTCAGTTGTACAGTGTTTGGATTTCAGCTTTTCAGTAGTTTTACTTTCAGCTCTGATATCTGTATACCGTAGTTGATTCTTTTTGCAGGTTAGTCGCTTCGTCTATACGGGGTTTCCGTATGGGCGGCGGATCTGTTGGCGAGCCCGGGTCGCAGTTTCGACGCCGGGGCGTGACAGTTAGAATGATAGTGATCCTCTAGGATTTAGTGGGTGGTTGGAAAAATAGTATTATCTAAGGGATGGAAATAATCTAAGAGGTGGATCTAATGGTGGAAAACTTGGTAGCACAAAATGCTTGGTACTATAAATAGCATAGTAGCCGGACTATATATATATAACTAGCTACTATGCTATTAATAGCACAAAATTATTGGTGCTATTAGGTTTTCGATCTTGGATGAAGGGATGTATGGTTAGGATAATAGTAGTCTCTTAAGGTTTAGCGAGTGATTGGTTGAATAGTATGATCTAATGATTGAAACTGATCAAATGAGTTGATATAACGGTAGAAAATTTGGTAGCACCAAGTGCTTAGTGCTATCGATAGCATAATAACTGGACTATATATATATATATATATATATATATATATATATATATATATATATATATATATTGAGCTACTATACTTTTAAAACTATCAAGTCATTGGTGCTTATAAGTTTTTAGCCCTTGGATGAAAGATGTGTGATTAGAATGATAGTAGACCCTTTGGGTTAAGTTAGTGGTTGATGGAATAAAAATGATCTAAAGAATGAAATTAGTCTAGAGGGTAGATATAACGTTAGAAAACTTACAAGCACGAATTACTTGGTATTTGTACATGCATAGTAACCGGACTCTCTCTCTCTCTCTCTCTCTCTCTCTCTCTCTCTCTCTCTCTCTCTATATATATATATATATATATATATATATATATATATATATATATACATATAACCTTCAATACTTCAGAGATAACATCTTATATAGCCTCTAATGCTTTAGAAATATCTTATTTATTCCTACTTTTTTTGTTTCAAATTAAATCCGAATTAAATTTTTATTTGAATTAAAAAAAAAAAGAATTCCTATTTTGGCATGAAGGTAAATAAGAAAAATTAGTACCGGTAAAAAAAAAGTATATTTGAAAATTTTAAAATTTAAAATACTGAATAAAAAAAAGTTGGTTACTTAATATAAGAGTATATTTGAAAGAGAGTAAAATAATAATTTTACAGAAATAGAGGTAATCGTTTAAAATGTTAAAAAAATATTTTTAAAATTAATTTTTTAAAAGAGGTAAATAAAAAAGTTGAAAATTTTCGGCCGTACTAAAGTAATTGCCCCGTTTTGTTTATTAGCACAAGAGTAATTTTGTGGAAGTTTGAGTGCCCAATATTTCGAGCAGAGCAGACGCAAAAGGCGCATTTACTCGTTTTGTACAATAATTTGGTTCGCATAAACCGCAGTTCCCTACGTCCGAGCTTGGCATCGTAAGCTTCCCATCTCTTCTTCCTCTGCTACTCCTCATCGACGATGTTTCTCTTATCACTCCACGCATAATCGTTGATTAATCCATCATTTTAATGTATTGATTGCACCAAATAATGAATTCTTGTTTTGCCCTCCATCTGTTTGTGACAATGCCGCTTTAGGTTCTGCTTATGACAAAGCATTTTCTCTTGCAGCAGAAGCCCACAATTTGCTTCAGGGAAAAGCTGTTGTTGTTACATATTTTTCTCCGGTATCTGAATGTGTTGATTGCGGTTTTTTGATGTGTCTTGCATGTGTTTGTAAAAATGGCCCACTTAAAAGTGTATGCGCAAAAGCTTATATTTTATGGATTTAGGGACTAGTTGTGTGTGCCCATCATGTCAAATAACATTTCCTTTATGGGTTTTTAGTTGTCTTAACATTAGGTTATGCATCATAGTATAAGGTTTAGTTTTTCTTCTTTTTTTCTTTTTAACAAACATTAAGATTTTGTAATAACTAAACTACAGAAAACCCCCTGTAAAAGCCTGTTTTTTCACTTTTCCTCTCTGACTTTCAAAAACTTATATTTTACCCTTTCAAAATTTAATGTTGATACATTTAGCCACCCTCCGTCAGGTTTCCGTCACTATTCCATACATTTCTTACAATTTATACTAAAAATGCTCTTAAAAATGACAAAAATATATTAATTTTTTTTGAAAGTAAACCTTAAGATTTTGTAATTTGGGATATTTTTTTTTAGGTTTTCTTACCTGTTGCGACTTTCTCCTGAAAGATCTCCTAAATTATGCCATCATCGTATAACCTTCTCAGCCTTAGCACGCACATTTGTAGCTAAACCCTTGCACTTTAAGCTGTTGGTTTTAGTATCGGGAAAATATAGTTTTTGTGCTAAACAAGGATTTAAGTATCCATCGGCACGGGCCGTATCCACCGTGCCGTATCGTGCCAACAAGATACCGACACGATATAGGTCCCGTGCTGATGTCACAGTTCAAAACCCTTTTTTCTTTAAGTTACTAAGTAATTTTTTCAATAAAGTTTAAAATATTTGATAAAGATACAAAATAAGCAATTAAAAAATTTTGTTACTAAAGAAAATAAATATTTCATACCATTATGTATCAGCACACATGTATTTTTTGTGACCGGCACTCATCGGCACGGCTCGGCACGCACTGTGCCGTGCCGGCGTGCCGGCGTGCCGTACCGTGCCGGCAAGTTTTCAGCACAATTCTGTACCACGGCACTTAAATTCTTGGTGCAAAATAGTAGTGTTTCTCACAAAATCCTAAGATGTCCCAACAGTTCCCACTATGTTAGGATATTCACCATGTAAACACTGTAAATATTCTAAGTAAATATAGATCTTTTTTTTTTTTTTTTTTAAACAGGGTAAAACCCTATTTAGTAAATATAGATCTTGAAGTGGTGTAATATGTAATTTATAGGCAGTAAATTTTTTTTTTTTTTTTTTTTTTTTTTAATTTGATCAACCATTCCTAGTGCAAGTGGCAAAGGGCTTGGTGGTTGATACCCGAGAACCGAGTTCGAAGCCTAGTTGCTTCACATTTCCAGCTAAGTTTATTTAAAAAATAAACGAAGCGGGTAGCATGCTACCTTTCTCTCACATTTTCAGCTAAGTTTTTTTTTTTTTTTTTTTTTTTTTTAATTTGATCAACCATTCCTAGTGCAAGTGGCAAAGGGCTTGGTGGTTGATACCTGAGAACCGAGTTCGAAGCCTAGTTGCTTCACATTTCCAGCTAAGTTTATTTAAAAAATAAACGAAGCGGGTAGCATGCTACCTTTCTCTCAAAAAAAAAAAAACAAAAAAAAAAAAATCTTTTTTATTTGCAGATAATAGCTATTGAGCTATTAAAAGCATGATTCAAAGTTAAAGTTTTATAAACTTGTTTACTTATGATTAGGTTGAGAAAATGGCTGAATAGAGGCATTAGTTGCATTTGAGTTGCTTTTAAGTTCCCCCCCTGTACTTTAGCCCATGTTTCAATTACCCCCGCCATACAAATTGCATCAACTTTGATCTCGTCCTTTTTCCACTGTGTTCAATAGGTCCAAAAGTATGGGGTGATTGTTGAATTTAGTTATGATACTTCACTAGAATGATTTTGCATATCATAGTGTCATTATTTCTGAATTTGTATTTATATTGCAATTTTGATAACATGTCTAAAATTAAATAAAAAGGATTTTATCCTTTAGTTGAGCTACCAATTTATTGGGAAAAAAAAATATTTGATTTCTATAATTGTATTCTTATGATCAATGTCATCCACCAACTCATTCTTATGAGGTTTTTAATTCGAATTTGCAATCATCCCAAATTTTATAACTATGTATATGGTTGAAATTGATGCAATTTTTTATGCAGGAATATAAATGAAACAAGGGCTAAAGTGTTGGAATAGCCCAATTTATTTTGCCTATTAATGGGCAATGCTTTTATTTACAAAATTTTCAACTAGAGTTGCGGCATCATATACAGTAATTTTAAAAGAATTTAAACACGATGTCAAACATGAATGTTATTCATATTAAATAAACATAGTTGGGTGGGAGAGGATATAAATTTTCTCCATTTGTTAGTTGATAGTGACCTTAATCTTTGCGGCTAAGTTATATCATTATCCTTAGCATTCTCTATTTGTTGGTACGCGACGGTATTTGTTATTGCTTTGGGTTTGTACCCCATATCATTGTTATGACAATGAACTAATGCAAATAATTTTGAGATTTACTGTATCGACTGGCTTAGGTTACAATGAAAGGGTAAATTAAGAGCCCAAGATGCCTATTTGGGGAAATTGTTTTCTTTCAAATTAAACCAATTCGTTGTGCTTAGGTTTAAGGAAAGGTCAAATTAGTTATCAACTTTTCATGGTTTTCATATTGTTGAGAATGAGCCAACCTACCGTTTTCATTCATAAAATTATGAATTAGTTACAAAATTAAGTCTGTGTAAGTTTTGACCCTGATGTCAATTTTGTCCTTTGAGCTTCACTTGTAATAATTTACTCCATGAAGTTTGTCTTCAATTTCATTTACATCCCCAATGTTTCATTAACACTTTAGTACTTGAGGGGGCCTCAATTCTATTTTTGTCCTAGACTTTCAAAGTCTAACAATGAAAATCGGATATACGTATGAGTTACTAAAGTATACTGTGAAATTGATCTGTTAGACTAAATTGGCCTAGATGACTTCCTTTCATATAATTGACTAAGATATGAACCGCAAAAGCCACAGTTCCATTTCAACCTGCCATGATTTTTGATGATGTGAGCTAGCCTTTATGCTATTTTCTATGGAGATAAAATTTTTAAGAACTTTATGAGAATCATATCGCAACCTATTTATTTAAGGATCATTTAATATTTACATTTACTTAGAATATCTTAGTATATGCTGCAATATTAAACTGCCGAATATAGTGACTAGTAGCATATCGTGCACTTTAATCTCCCTTGGAATTTTCAGAGCCTTTGTTAAGGTTATAAACTGAACTAAAATGTCTGCTGAAAGGCTTTTACTACTTAAAGTTATGACCTCAAAGAATAAAAGAGTTGAAAGATAAGAATTTTGGGCCACATTCTACTAACGCTGACCAAGGAATAAAGTGTCGTGGCACGGGGGCGTGTCGTTGTCCGCCTGGCACGGTACGGTACCGGCACGCTTCCGTGCCGACACGTGGTACGCTTGCGTGCTGATGGATACGCATGACCTCTCAGTGGCACGCTCTGACACGTTTTTTTTATAGCTTTTTTGTTCCTAATAAACTTTTATAATGTTATTTTGAAAGATTTAGTTAAATAATTATGAATATTGACTATATATATAGCTTACTATACTAATCAATTAATATAGTGGTAAGTTTTTTTAAATGTAAAAAAAAATTATACCTCATAGAGAATAGAAATTAAAATATAATAATAAAATTTACTAGTAAAATTCATTTTAGAAAGTTAGAAAAAGAACAACATACTGAAAAAGAACAACATGAGCAATAAATTGTATGACAAATAAATTAAACAAATTTAAGTATAAATTGATTTAATTTAACTTTTAATTTTATTAGTATTTTTAATTTTTTAAATTAAAAAATAAAATCTTTAAAGTAACAATTATTTTTATTACAAATCTTATATAAAATACTAGATCTATCCAAAATAATTAAAATTTTAACTATATAATAATCAAATCAAGTATATCTATTTCAACTTTTTATAAACAACAGATAAAAAATTATCTAATTTTATATATTTTTTTTAAAAAAATTTACAAGTTAAAAATATTCAAATAAAAAAAAAACTACGTGGGGATACAAAGGCCAATCCCCAAAAAAAAATCACAAAAAAAAAATCGAATGAAGAACATAAGGACTTATCAAAAAAAAAAAAAAAAATCTACCAAAAAAAAAAAAGAAAAGATGAGAGACACAAAATCCACCAAATAAATAAATAAATAAATAAATCTAAAAAAAAAATTCAAAAAAAAAAAATCAAAACTACTTTGAGAGAGAAAGAGAGAGAGTGAGGGGGGGGGGGGGGGGGGGGGGGGAGGGGGGGGCGGCATAAAAAAAAGAAAAAACAAAAAAAAAAGGACAAAAAAAAAAAACGGCACGGGCGGAACGTGCCGCCCGTGCCGCGCGATACCCACGAGGGTATCGCGCTGTCTCACGCGATACCCTCGCGGGTATCGCGGCACGGGGGGTGCTGTGGCACTTCCCATGTACCGTGATATGGGGGCACGGTACGTGCCGCAGCAGCACGGGCGGCACTTGAAAACCTGACGCTGACCAACTCAAGGGTTGGCATAAACTAACACAGAAGTATATTCGAGTTATTTATTGTAAGGATGCAAGTATAATTCCTGTTCCATGAATCTTTGGCTCTTAAATATTAATTTCCTAATATACTACTAACGTTTTTTATGGTGGCAAATATCGCTGCATGCTTCAGGATTTCCATTCTGAGGCTTTTATTAATTTTTTATTGTGTTTTTGTTTTCTCTTTTGTTCTTCAGAAGGTACTTGCAGTAAAGAATATGGGCAAGGCAAAAGGTGGGTCAATATTCATCAGGCTGGTTTCAGCTGCTGGAACTGGATTCTTCTATGTTAAGCTGAAGAATCCACGGTGAATCACCGAGAAGCTCGAGTTTCGGAAGTATGACCTGAGAGTGAATCGGCACGTTCTTTTCACAGAAGCCAAGATGAAATGATGAGATCTTTTAGATATGTGAAGTACTCTTTGTGAGAAGATCTATCTCGCTTAAACTACGTATTTGTTTCAAGTTCAGACCTCTCACCTGACTCTTCTGAATTGAAAGCTTACATAATAGCTCAAACTATTTATAGAATCTGTTGATGCTTTTCTATGGAAGACTTCTTGTATCTTTTCCCTTACTCTGTTTTATGCTGCCAATGAACTGCATTATTATTTCCATTTTTTATTTTTCATTTATGATTTGTTACCTTATGATGAATAAAAACTTAAGCCCTGCTTGGTAATAACTTATTCGGTACGAAGATTTTCTTGTATAATTAGAAGGTGGAAGTTTGATTTTTGCTCCTTCAAAGACTTTGGGTGATCCCCTGGGAAGTTGGGGCGTTGTATTTGGTATCAGAGCCAATCACCAGTCGAAAATATGAGATGAGTCTCGGCTGTGCCAGGATTATATAGCGGGTAGAGCGCGGCTTTCCGGCTAATGAACGTTGTGGGTGAAGTGCAGCTCCCCATAAGGCCGACTAAGACTAGCGAGACGAATCTCACATCGCTTGATACTTGTGAGTGTGCTTGAGCCTGACATGAACATCATGGCTTAAAAGGGGAGGGGGAAGTATGTGGCACCCCTAAAATTTGGATCAGTTTTATATATAAATGATATAATGGGATTAAATCTCTTAACCCGGTTATAGCATTTTGAGTGGTAGCTAGGCTCAAGAGGTTAAGAGGGTTGAGCGTGCTTGGGCTATAGTAGTTCTAGGATGAGTGATCTCGTGGGAAGTTGGGGCGTCACAAAAACTATGCGCAAGTCTCAAGGAATAATAGGTTATGTTAAAGCTGAACTCATTTACAATTTTAATCACATTACCTTTCTTATGCTTTGATGACTAATTGTGATTGATTTGGATTTGTGTAAAGCTATTAAATCTAGTGTTTGACCTTCAAGGTATGGATTGAAAATATATAAGATTCCTTTTCCATTTGGGAGTGATTTGTTGCTTACATTTTTTTAATGATTAGGGTGACATGTCTAATGGTATCTATGGTGGACACATATGTTTTCTTATCAAAAATAAAATGCAAGAATGATGGTACCACTCCTACCCAACTCTAATAAATTGAGAATTATTGTGTAAAAAGTCTCTTCAAGCTATGCAAAATGGCAAATTGAGCTTACCAAAATTAATCTACCATTGGCAAAATGTTATCTTTTAGAAAAAAAAGAAGAAAAAAACAAAGAAATGAAATAAAAAATGTACCACCAAATTTTTTTCTCTTTCTTTTGCCGAAGAAACTCTATAGATGTATAGGTTGTGAGCAATTTGCCATCAAATGGTGAATTCCATTCTATAGAATTTGTGTTAAGGCAAAAAAAAAAAAAAAAAAAAAAAAAAAAAAAAAAAAAACTATATCTAACGAGTATTTTTTTTTTTTGATTAAACAGGGTTAAACCCTATTTGGAGAGGAGTTACATAAGTAACTGGTAAGGCCCCCCCTCGCAAGTGAGGGGTTGAGCCCAAAACAGAAAAACGTACACCGACATACCCACCCTTATAAGACCTGAACAACAATACCAGCATCAACTACAACGACAAAGGCAGCCGAAACACGGCACCCTAAAAACGAAAAACAACACCTTAATATCCACCACCGCAGACAATGTTGCCCAGTTGCTTTCTAATAGCAAATCATGTACTCGGCCTTAATTTTTCTCTAAGATCTTCAACAGTTGAATGGTGTCTTCTACAGTCCTCGTCGCCCCGTATCATAGCAAGCATGTCTGAATATAATCCTTTTGCTCCCCCCGACAACTTGACAGATCCCTAGTATCGGCCATGTACTTGAGCGCCATAACAAAAGAGTGAGAGGAGCCAAATGTCGAGGCGTGCTTCGTGTAGGCGCTGAAAACCGATGTTGCTGTGAGAGTGCTGATCTGATAAGCGAGCCAACACCAGCAACAACAGTTAAAGGCATCACTGCTTTGGCAGTCGCCGCGTCGTCTTCCCCCCCCAGAATCCGGGATCCGGGGGTTCGCTAGAACTGAAAAAGAGCCGAACCCAAATGGCTACCCCCTCAGCGCCCCGCTCCACTGTGTCACAGTGTTGTCGATGCGCCTACCACACTCACCCGTACTAGTGGTCTGATTGTCGAAGATCCTATGATTACGCTCCAACCACAATACCCAGCATGTGGCTGCGAAGCGCACGTTGAGGTGATCCTGCTCATTACGGTTAGCTAGCGGTAAGGTCCTCAGCCACCTTGAGGCTAAGTCCCCAGGATCTTGCAGCAGTGTGGTCAGAAGAAGCTAATTGCCCTGGAGAGTCCTCCTCCAGACCTTGCAAGCAAAGCTGCAGCGGAAGAACAGATGCTCCTGATTCTCGCCGTCGCTGCAGCAGCAGACGCAAATGGACGGTCCTTGCCACCCTTTCTTGCTCAACCGATCAGCTGTCGACAACCTGTTTCTTGCAGCCAACCAAAGGAAAATTTTAGTACGAGGGGGTACCTTGATTCTCCAAAGGTGAGGGATTTGACAGTCGTCAACTCCATCAAAGACCAAAAAACTGTATGCACTGCGCGCACTGTAGCTTCCTTTATTATTCCAACGCCATACCAACTCATCCTTGGCAGTGCTCGGCGCGTTGCTCCGAATAATTCTGGAGAAAGAAGAAAGTTCGCAAAGACCCACTTGGTCGTTCGCCGGAAGATTGCTGAAGCCAAAGTTGTCCCTGGAGGCAAAACGTTGCATCCACCGCTTCACCGAGGAGTGCCTGTGCGACGCGAGCTTGAACAAAGTCGGGAAACAAGTGCGCAGCATTTTGTCTCCCGCCCATCTCGCGTGCCAGAAAGGAGTGGACACTCCGTCCCCGAGCTTGGTTGAGACCGAGGCAAAGAAAGGGCCCGAGGTGCTGAGGATTCCCTTCCACAGAGGCGCGCACTTCGATGGGATAGCGCCGTCAGCGTAAGGCAATCTGCGTCTGTAGTGCTTGTGGTGCACAATCCGCACCCAAGGTAGTTTTTTGGCTTTGTGAAAGTTCCACAGGCCCCTCATGAGAAGTGCCGAGTTCGACGCTCGGAGGTTACGAATCCCAAGACCACCTACCCCCTTCGGGCGACACACCTGGTTCCAGTTGACCTGGCAGTGAAACCCGCTAACAGTGGCCTCACCTTTCCAGAGAAAATCCCGCCGGATTCTGTCGATAGCGTTAAGCACCCAGCTCGGTTTCCTGAATGCCGAACAGAAAAAGGTAGGAACGCTAGAGAGGACCGAATTAATGAGAACTAACTGTCCCGCTCTAGAGAGCAGCCGACCTTTCCATCCCGCCAAACGTTTACCGATCTTTTCGATGAGCGGGACGAAGTCCGCTTTTCTCAACGCTTTCGGGGACAGGGGGAGACCCAGATATGTGAACGGGAACCCTTCGGTGGAGCAACCAAAGAAAGTAGCAATACTGTTGGCCTGGCCCGTCTCCAAATGAACCGGGATAATGCCACTTTTGGTAAAGTTGATCCGGAGACCCGAGGCCGCCGAGAAAGCTTCAAGAACGATCTTAATGACCTCAACCGACTTCAAGCTGCCGTCGAAGAAGAGGAGAAGATCGTCAGCGAATTGTAACGTATGTATTCCGATATCGCCAACTCCAACCGACGGCAACAACGAATTAGAGACCGCCTCATGGAGCATCCTATATAAAACATCGATACAAAGGATGAAAAGTAAAGGGGAAAGGGGGTCTCCCTGGCGTACCCCTCGCTTGCAGTGAAAGAAAGCACCCGGGATTCCGTTGAGTAAGACCGCATTCGAAGTCGATTGCAGCATCGTCTTTATCCAGGAAATCCATCTATCCCCGAAACCCCTCGCACTCAGGAGTTCGAGCAGGAAAGACCAGTTGATATGATCGAAAGCGCGTTCAAAGTCGATCTTGAATAGAACCGCTTGCTGGTGAGAGGAAAGAAGATGGTGAGACAGCATGTGCGCCATGTAGAAATTGTCAAGAATCGAACGCCCTTTGATGAAAGCCGTCTGGAATGGATTAATGAGCTCCTCCATGAACCGTTGCAATCTAGCCGCCAACACCTTCGAAACAATTTTGGTCAATCCATTAACCAAACAGATTGGTCGAAACTCATGCAGGTCCGTGGCCCCCGCTTTTTTCGGAATGAGGCAAATCCAACCTCGGTTGATTTCTAGCATCTCCAATCGACCACAGTGCAGCTTGTGAAAGACCTCCACCAAATCATTCCTGAGCACCCCCCAAAATCGTTGGTAAAAAAGAAGCGGGAGGCCATCCGGTCCTGGCGCCTTTTCAGGCGCGCAGGAGAAAACGACACTCTTGATTTCTTGAACCGAGAAGGGGTCCTGCAGACTCCGAAGATCGATCGAATCATTAGCAAAAAGAAAGGGTAAATCAACAACCTGAGCGCCGCGAGATTCGGTGCCAAGTTGTTCCACGAAGAAAGAGAACGCCAGATTAGCCATGGACGAATGGCCGGAGCGGAAGACAGGCCCGTCGGCCAACCTGGTGACGAAGTTCTTGCTCCTGCGACCGTTGGCGCAAGAATGAAAGAATCTGGTGTTCTTATCTCCCTCCCTCAGCCAGTTGATCCTCGATCTTTGCTTCCATTTAATTTCTTCTTGGAGGCAAACCTCCTCGAATCTCTCTTTGAGCCTAACTCTCAGCATGTTCTCCCTCGGTAGTAGCTCCCTGATCTCCTCTGCCTTGTCTAATCAATTAATCCAGGCTAGACACGAGTCAGCTTGTAACTAAAGAATCTGGTGTTCTAACGAGTATATGAAACATTTAATTTTAAAAGTTAAAATTAAAATGATTTAACAAGGAGCTTGAAGATCAAGAGCTTGGTTTATCATTTTTTGTTTTCTATGTAAAGGATCACGTGCTTGTTCAGCAATAAAGCTTTTTCATATTCGGTGTTACAGTTAAAAAATTTTGACAACTAAATTTTTAATTAAGATAAGTTTTACCATTATTCACCGAACTAAACATATATTATTGATCAATTAAGGCATCATACTTAAATTTCTTTTTCAATCAGACCACCTTTGAAATTTTGATTAACTTTTCTAATGAAATGATGTGATAGATTTAATTGTAAAATATGACATGCTACGGATATGCTAAAGACTTGAGAGGGATCGGATTTGTGTTACTGAGGAGTGATAAGAGAATCCGAGAGTTCGGAGAATTACTTTCTAAATTCCACGTCTCCAACAGACCTAATAAAGTCCGGTGGGGATGGAATGCAAGACTGTTTCATCGTTAAATCGGCATACAAGTTGATCAGTAATGGAGGTGTTCGGAATATCCTCCTACAAAAAGTTTGGATACTAAAAATATCGTTTCGAGTTAAAATTTTTATTTGATCAGTCCTGAAGAAGCGCCTACAGATCATTTTCTTGTAGGATGCATTCTTAACAAATTTTTGATAGTTATATTTTAAAAAGAAGATATATTCTAAGATCTGTGCAGGAGGTTAGAGGCCTTTGATAGCATATGGTGCGGAACGACACTAAAGGGGCAACAGAGAAGGACTTGACTAGTGTGACGGCGTGTGGTGGATGATTTGGCCAGAACGAAATAATGTGATTTTTAAGACTCAATTTTTCGACGCCTTAGTGGTTATTAAGACAAAACCGTGATTTGGAAAGGGATTGGTCGAAGTTTTGCAGCTCTAGGTGATATGTCTTTTGTGTGAGGATTGTAATTGCTTTGTCTTTCTCTTTTTTTTTTTTTTTTTTTTTTTTTTTTTTTTTTTTTTTTTTTTTTTTATGTTTTCTTTTTACTTCTGTAGCTTTCTAACCCATCCGAGGTTTCGTTGTTTCAATTTTTATAACTAAATTTATTTTACTAAATGAATGAAATGGATAGCGCACTATATATATATATATATATATATATATATATATATATATATATATATATATATATTGAACTTTTATGAATGTGCGGTTAGGATGATGGTGGGTCCCTTGGATTTAGTAGGTGGTTGGTGGAATAGTATAATCTAAAAGATAGAATTAATCGAAGGGTTAAATCTAATGGTAAAAAATTTACAAACACCAATTACTTATACTTGTACAAGCATAATCGGATTATATATATATATATATATATATATATATATATATATATATATATATATATATATATATATATATATATATATATATATATATATAGAGTTGTGCTGGAATGCTATTGATAGCACCAGCCCAACTTTGCCACCCATTTTGTAGCCATTGGATTGCATTGAGATTCGTGCAAGCCCTTTAATTAAAAAGAAAAGCTTTTTACTTTTTACTTTTTCTTTTTACTTTTTCTTTTTTCTTTTTTCATTAAAGAGCTTCCACGAATCTCAATGCGATCCAATGACTACAAAATGGGTGGCAAAGTTGGGCTGGTGCTATCAATAGCATTCCAGCCCAACTATATATATATATATATATATATATATATATATATATATATATATATATATATATAGAGTGGTGCTATTGGTACACCCCTGTTAGGGGTGTATATCATACACCCCTAACAGGAACGGCTGGGATTTAAAGTAAAAATCCCAGCCTATTATTCTCACTCCCTCTTCCCTCAAACCCACTCTCTCTCTCTCTCTCTCTCTCTCTCTCTCTCTTTCTAAAACGTCTCTCTCACACCTGCTCTCTCTCTCTCTCTCTCACACCCACTTCCTCTCTTTTAAAAATATATAATATTAATATTGAATATATAAATATTATATATTATATAAATATATTCAAAATTTATTATAAAATAAAGTAAACCAATATAAACTGGAATAAAATTAAATATTTTTAAAATTTAAATATTATAAATTGAAATATCTTTTATAATTATTAAATTATAAAAATGTATATTTAATTTACGGATCATGTCTTCCTCTCATGGGACATTCTTGGCACTAGTATAATTTAAATTTTAATTTTGTGGAAAAATTTTAATTTAATTTTGTACAAATTTTATTTTTAAATTTAAATTTAAATTTTTAATTAAAATTCTAATTTTTTTAAATTTTTCCCGCTCTCTCTCTCTCACACCCACTTCCTCTCTTTTAAAAATATATAATATTAATATTGAATATATAAATATTATATATTATATAAATATATTCAAAATTTATTATAAAATAAAGTAAACCAATATAAACTGGAATAAAATTAAATATTTTTAAAATTTAAATATTATAAATTGAAATATCTTTTATAATTATTAAATTACAAAAATGTATATTTAATTTACGGATCATGTCTTCCTCTCATGGGACATTCTTGGCACTAGTATAATTTAAATTTTAACTTTGTGGAAAAATTTTAATTTAATTTTGTGCAAATTTTATTTTTAAATTTAAATTTAATTTTTTAATTAAAATTCTAATTTTTTTAAATTTTTATTCATAATTTTTTTAAAAAAAATTAAATAAATAAAGAATACTTGTATATTTAAATTTAAAAATAAATTTAAGATTACATTATGTACCGGTACAATACATTAGGTACCGGTACATTACATTATGTACCGGTACATTACATTATGTACCGGTACCGGTACATAATGTACCGGTACTGTTCAATGGAAAAGTAGTGAAAGAGTATGATCTGTAAAATTGGAGTGAAAATATCACCTCCTTAAATTGCATTTGAGTGGTGCTATTGGTACACCCCTGTTAGGGGTGTATATCATACACCCCTAACAGGAACGGCTGGGATTTAAAGTAAAAATCCCAGCCTATTATTCTCACTCCCTATTCCCTCAAACCCACTCTCTCTCTCTCTCTCTCTCTCTCTCTCTCTCTCTCTCTAAAACGCCTCTCTCACACCCGCTCTCTCTCTCTCTCTCACACCCACTTCCTCTCTTTTAAAAATATATAATATTAATATTGAATATATAAATATTATATATTATATAAATATATTCAAAATTTATTATAAAATAAAGTAAACCAATATAAACTGGAATAAAATTAAATATTTTTAAAATTTAAATATTATAAATTGAAATATCTTTTATAATTATTAAATTATAAAAATGTATATTTAATTTACGGATCATGTCTTCCTCTCATGGGACATTCTTGGCACTAGTATAATTTAAATTTTAACTTTGTGGAAAAATTTTAATTTAATTTTGTGCAAATTTTATTTTTAAATTTAAATTTAATTTTTTAATTAAACTCACACCCACTTCCTCTCTTTTAAAAATATATAATATTAATATTGAATATATAAATATTATATATTATATAAATATATTCAAAATTTATTATAAAATAAAGTAAACCAATATAAACGGGAATAAAATTAAATATTTTTAAATTTTAAATATTATAAATTGAAATATCTTTTATAATTATTAAATTACAAAAATGTATATTTAATTTACGGATCATGTCTTCCTCTCATGGGACATTCTTGGCACTAGTATAATTTAAATTTTAACTTTGTGGAAAAATTTTAATTTAATTTTGTGCAAATTTTATTTTTAAATTTAAATTTAATTTTTTAATTAAAATTCTATTTTTTTTAAATTTTTATTCATAATTTTTTTTTAAAAAAAATAAATAAAGAAAGAATACTTGTATATTTAAATTTAAAAATAAATTTAAGATTACATTATGTACCGGTACATTACATTAGGTACCGGTACATTACATTATGTACCGGTACCGGTACATAATGTACCGGTACTGTTCAATGGAAAAGTAGTGAAAGAGTATGATCTGTAAAATTGGAGTGAAAATATCACCTCCTTAAATTGCATTTTAATCCAAGCCGTCCGTTTACAGGGTGTACGATCTACACCCCTTTAAGGGGTGTACCAATAGACTTTTACAGGGTGTACGATCTACACCCCTTTAAGGGGTGTACCAATAGACTTCTCCATATATATATATATATATATTATATATATATATATATATATATATATATATATATATATATATATATATTATATGCTAAATATATATATTACATGCTAGTGACAATTGATTTAACTATTATATTATTTTACTATCTTATTTTATAGTGATTTGACAACTGAAGCAAAGCTTATATTATCCACAAAAGATAAAATCGAAGTTCAGTCTTGAATTTTAACAAACTGAAATTCTCAAACCTAAATAAAGTTTCATTTAAAGATGTGATCATGGAGAAAAGTATTCTTTATTTATTGAGTACAGAGGACAAAGAAGGTATACACAGTATACTTTATAAAAAGTAACCAAACTATACATATAGAAAAAATGTCACAAAAAAAGAGAAAACCTAAGAAGAAAAGAGTACTATTTCTTAGGGTTAGGGACATCAGGTAATATTGTCTTTATAGGGCTGATGTACTTGCACCAGAAAGTGTCACATATATATAGAGGAGGCTAATGCCTAGGGATGTAATTTGGGCCGTGCCGACAGGCACGATCAGTATTTTTCGGGTCGAAATAAGCTAGGGGCCAGTCTGATTCGGTCCGGATTCAAATCCGGGCCGGATTATGCCGGGTTGAAGCTACTAAGCATCCGTCCGAACACGGCCCTCCGGCCCGGAAGGTACGGACCGCGCTTGGGCCGATCTCTTAAAATTTTTATTTTTATTGTTTTTAAAAAAATATCTAAAATTTAAAAATATAAATAATAAATTATTTTTTTTTAATTTTATATTTTGATAAGAAAAATTAAAATTTATAAAAATAATTATAAAATAACAAATATTTAAATTTTTTTAAAAAATATTTATAAATTTTTATTTAAAAAATAAATTTGGAAAAGTGTTTGGTCCAATTGATCATAAAATTTTGATCCATTGGACCAAAATCACACCTCCCAAGATCTGCCAAGGGCTCATAGGGAGAAGGGCCAAGAGTTCTTCTCCCCACGAGTTGACCTCAAGGCCCAAGGGTCATGGGGTCCGGGCCATGCTGGCCCAACTGGCACGGTTCATACGGGCCGTGCCGTGCTGGGCCGATGGGTCTTGAAGGACTGGCCCAGCACGGACCGAATAGTTGGAACGAGTCAGCCTGCCACAGTGCTACAGTAACCGTGCCGGGCCGCCCGGCCGACCCGTTTTACACCCCTACTAACGACTCTTCTAGCCTTATTATAAAAAAAAAAAAAAAAAAAAAAAAAAAAAAAAAAAAAAAAAGAAGAAAAAAAAAAAGACTTAATAATATTTATATGAGTTTATGTATTAATTAGAAGAGAGAAATTCTTTTTCTTCCTTTCTCCTTCCCAACTTCCCAAGTAATTTAATAATACTTATTAATTTAAATTATTATTATTATTATTATTATTTAATTTAATTATACAATTAATTTTATTAAACATACGATAAAAGTACACAATCAAAAATAAAATTTGACATTACTAAAATTAAATATAATACAGAATAATATAATTGTACACTAGATATAATAAATATAATAATAATATTATTATTATTACACACATGAGATAATTAAATACCTAATAGGACTACACAATAAATATAGCATGGACATGAATAAACATAATACGACTATATATACTTAACGTAATTAATTATTTGATATGACTATATATTTGACGTTACATTTAACATGACTTAAAAATTAATATGATAGAAAAATAATATGACTTTACATTACATAAACTGTAAATATATATATATATATATATATATATATATTATATATATATATATATATATATATATATATAGAGGGTGTCTTAGAAAATAGGGGAGGAGAGAGAGAGAAAAAAAATTTCTCTCTCCTAGTTAATATATAAACTCATATAAATATTATTAAATTATTATTTTTTTTCTGATCATGTACATTAGAAATTTTTCTAAATGGAATGTTAGATTGGAAAAAAAAAAAAAAAAAAAACCAATAAGATTAGACGAGGCATCAGTTATGGGTCATGCTATATTTGTTTTCATCAATAAAATACTTATTTTGCTACTTTTTTTTTATGACCTAATGCCTAATGCAGCTTCTTCTTTTTTTCAGCCTTCCTTTTAAAAATATTTCTAACAGTAAAATTAATATGACTAGGAGAGTAATAAAAGAGAGAAAATTATTTAATAATAATAATAATAATAATAATAATAATAATAATAATAATAATGAAAAAATTATTTAATAATAATAATAATAATAATAATAATAATAATAATAATAATTTTATTCTTATAATAATTATTTTTATTATGACTATATACTGAGCATGACCGTTGATATGACTAAAAGAATATATAATATAAAAATAATATAATTGTATATTATTTATAAATAAAAGTGATAAAATAATAGTCAAAAATGATCTAACCGAGATCTGGTAATATTAAGTTTACTATATTATTTTATTTATTACTTAAAAATATTGTTTATAATATATATTTTTTATACATATACTTTACAGTAATGTAAAATAATTTTTCATAGTAGTATTATTTATAATAATATTTTTCATCTGACACGAAAGGTGATGCAGAAATTATAATAATCAAGAAGAGAGAAATAATTTTCTCTCTCCTATTTCTCTCTACTAGTTTGGTGTTGCCTTGGGAAGTGAAAGAGGAGAGAGAAAAAGATAGAGAGAGAAAAAAAATTGAATGTATTCATTAAAAATTTAAAATATTTATTATTTTATATTACATATGTATAAAAAAAATTATTATATATATATATATATATATATATATATATATATATATAATATATATATATATATATATAAGTGTCCACAATGGATACGAGTCCGACACGGACACGCGAGTGTCCAACACGGACACGCGAGGCTTATAAAAGTATCCGTAATACGTAGACCACTACTATGGTTCTAGTATGAATATGAACAAATATTACGCCCCGAGTTTCGAAAAGCAGCAAATTTTTTTTTTTAATCAAAGTTTAAAGCATATTTTAGGGAATGAGCAGATCGCCACATATATAGAAAATTTTTTATCCCTTTAGACAAAACCTTCCCTATACATGGCATAGTTATCTCACTTCTTTAATATTTAGACTAGTCATTTAAGTAGTTTATACAAATAACAATTCCACAATATTCTAAGTCATAATATGCTGATAAATATAAATGAACTGGCGTCTGTAGTATCATCAGAGGGACAGTTCTATCGTGATAGTCTCACCAACTCGTCCTGACATCCCATCACCCGACCGACCTGAAAAATGATCACCCAGGAGTGTGAGATATAGCATAAGTGTATCCCAGTAGGTATGACGAACTGAAAAATAGCAAATCGTACCTACTGGCATACAATAATCAGCAGATAGTAAATGATCAGTAGGTAAGGGCAGGTATAATAAGCAGATAACTAAATGAATCATAATCACAGTGCTGAGCATATAAGAGTACAAAAATATAAGAGTAAGAGCTGCTAGAACAGAGAACTGAATCATAATCATGATACTGAGCGTATATAAGAGTACATGTGCTAGAGCATGTTGAACAGATGTATAAATGATGCATCAATAGTATAAACCCAAGTACCCAATCGATGCTATCTTTTTGGTCACTGGGATCTCAAGCAAGATACCATAACAGAAACACCTGGCAGAAACTGACAGTAATCCCTGTACCAAGGATACAATCGAAAAGGCTTCCCAACGGTTCCACCGAAGTAGGGGTTTCCCTGTATCTAACGGTACTGCTGAAACGGCTCCCTGTACCAACGATACTGCAAAAAGGGGCTCACGGGTCATGTCGACCACTCTACGGTAAAGAACATCATGACGGTGGCCAAATCGTCGATGTACGCGAGTGTACAGTGGGCGTATGGCGATCACAATGCTGATGTTCAATGCTCGTGGTCGGAAGACCGGTTAATCGACAACAAGCCGGAAATTCCAACAGGGATGCAAGTATCTGTAACCAATCTTGTATCCTATCATGCAATATTGAAAGCGAAAAGTAATGAACTGTCTGATCAAGAGTAATCAAAGCAATGACCAATTACACATGGCACATGTCCAGATATAATCAAAGCGTACTGATATCCAGCGAATGACTAATCGAGCATGATAAATATCCAGGTATAATCAGATATCTAGCTAATGACCAATCAAGCATGGTAAATGTCCAGATATAATTTGATATCTAACTAATGACCAATCAAGCATGGTAAATGTCCAGGTATAAACTGATATCTAACTAATGACTAATCAAGTATGGCACATGTCCAAATATAAGCTAATGTACTGATAGCCAATCAAGCATGATAATATTCAAGTAAAAGCTGATAATGATCAATTAAGGTAAGAAGGCTCAAGAATGGAATCTGGGCTATCACAAAGCACAGGGGTCCGACCAATTACGGTATCCCAGAGGGTCGAAATGATAAAGCCTGGGCCGAAGAAAACCCACCTCAGTGTAGGCGGTCCAAAACTCCGCTGGAAGGCTCGTGGGCAGGAGTCTGATTGCTAGGACCTGGATCATATATACTAGTCAGAAACGGACTCACACATACCCAACCCACAGACTCACAATGTGGAGAAGGCTTAAACATAACCCTTTACCAGATTCCCAAATTCTGCTAGAAATCCGTCGATCGGCCAACTATGACCCGATCCGCGCCTACGGATTTCTGAATTCAACGAAACTTGACGTGTGGCCTCGAAACGCTTCACTAAAGTCGTTTGGGCAATAACATACTGCTGGGTGCATCTCTAAACTCGACCGGTGCCAAAATTACCAAAATACCCCCAAAAAATCCTTTTTGGTTTTCGGGAGTTGCCAGTAATAACCCAAAGCTACTGGATCCACCAGAACAGTGCTGGGAACAGTTAGGAATATCCGGCAATAATAATTAATCACCACAATTTTTCGAATTGCGCGATTAATGCTGAGTCGTCGATAAACCGGCGATTTTGTTGATTTACTGTCCGATATCCAAATTTCGCTCAACAGAAGCCGTCGGATCTCTAACGAAAAGTTTAGAGATCATAGGCACACAACCCAAGACAGCCCATGAGACTACAATTGCAAAAAGGTCCCTAGGGTTTACAATAATTACATAAATACATGCTTTTCCATGCTTTTTAAGCTAATACTTCTTTCTCGAACACCTTTGAACTGAACCGAGGCCACCAGTAGGTGGGCCTTGACGCACTGAACGTCGTGCTCACCATTTGGGAGTAGCGTGAGACCCGAGAACAACTCCGGGTCATCGTTACATTATGCTAATAGACTTAGGTTATCAAATGCTACTCAATTACTCGACCGAATTCAAAACTAAGGTGAGCACCATACTCAGGATGTCGAGGGGACATAGAGGCTCACCCTAGTGAAGCCGTAAAGCTGCTGGAACAGCTTAAGGAGCAACCTAGCTCTATCTAGGGCTTGGCATGCTTGCATTAGCTATCCACTCAGCCAATCCTCAATCTGAGGTGAGCATCAAGCTCAGGAGGTGGAGGAAGTCCAAGGGCTCACCATCCGAGGGTTGTAAGGTTGCCGAAGCAACCTTGGCCAAAGCCTAGTGCACCAAGGCTCGAGCTGGGCCATCATAACAGAACAAAGGTTCTAGAGACTGAGGCAGGAATTGGCTTCAACAGCTCGAGGGCATTGCCAGGGGCATCCCCAAGTCAGGCACCAGCGTGCGGTGGTGACGGATGGCCGGAGTTAGGCCATGCGACCACCATGAGCAGTGAGCTCGGGCCAGTAACAACCAGAGGGCTTGGGGTGCAACAAAAACACTAGGAGCTTGGTATCATCCCTTTGAGACTAACTGGGTGCATGCCTGGCCGACGGTGGAGGGCGGTAGTTGGCAGGACTCCAACCTTGCGGCCAAACAAGCTCCATCAATGGTGAATTCATATATAGGGGGTTTGGGTCGCATGCAAGGGCACCAACAGGTCCTTTTGACCTTGTGGAGTTAATCGAAGGCATGGCCGGCGGTGGAGAGCGATGGCGGCGCCGGAGCAAGAAGCTCGGCCAAGCTCCCAATTGCCTAAAGCTAGGGCACAATGCCATTAACTCTACACTGCACCAAACTTCACCAAACTTGGTGGGAGGCTTAATTAGGACCAGAGGAAGGAGCTGAGAATCTTGGTTCCCGTCTAAAGATGCTGGGTGCATCAGTTGCTCGAGGCGGAGCTATTTAGGGTTCCGGCGGGTGTAATGCCCCCGCCGGCAACCCAGGGCTTCTCCGGCCACAAGGTTGGGTAGGGGGAGTCCCCAAGACAAGAGGAAGCTACTGCATGCAGTTCTAGGTAAGAAAAACCAAAGAAAAAGAAGGACTCACCTTGCCGGAGTTGAGAAAGAAGAAGAAGGTGGCCTTTTCCGGCGACGCGCGACCACGGCAAGCAGCCGACCCACTTGGGTTCGACTTCTGGGAGTAGGAGAGAGCTCCTAGGTGCTCTGGGAGAAAGTCCCAAAGGCTCAGTGTGCTCTCCACCATTCTTACCTAGGGCAAGAATTACAATGCATGGGACTGTGTTTCCCGGCAGCCCATGCATGGCGAGGTGGTGGCGTCGCTTGGGGAAGAGAGGAGGAAGTTGAGGAGGCTGTGGTGGATTTCTGGTCCAAGCATAAAGGCTTAGGATCAAGCCTCCAAGAGTCAATGGCATTAATGGAGATTTTTTGCAAAATTTGCACCTTGGTCCTTATACAAAGCACTAACAACCATGCACTCCCTACTGTAGGTAACATTTGCATAGATGTCCTTCCCCAAGAAGTCTCAATTAATTTGGTCCAATATAAACATTTTTGCAAAAATACCCATATTTTTACTGTATTTCATGTATTTTGACACTCCAGGGTCGCCAAACTGAAAAACGAACTTCTCCACGACGTTCGTCTCGATGAAACCTATCGAGTAGCAATTTTGGTTTGTTGAGTTTGAGCCTCGATAATTTCTTGATCCATCTTTAACAGTGTATTTCATAGTTTGGCTCGCTTTTCGATGACCTAGGCTCGTCAAACATAAAAACGGATCACGCCATTACGCTCATAATGATGAGACCGATCCAATCGAGTATTCAGGTCGTCAGATTCGAATATCGAACTGCCGATTAGCCAACGTTGGTCGAAAATTCAGAAAAACTATAGGGTTACTATTCACAGCTTAAGTTATGGCCCTTTCTCCGTTTTGCACTATTTTCGAGGCAATAGGCTTGCCAAACTGAAAATCAGATTGCGCCATCTTGTTCAGTTCGATGAGACGGATCAAGTGGCGATTTTATTTTGCTGAGTTAGGGTCCGGGATAAGTAAACCGGGAGACAGTTTTGGGAAACTCTGAAAATTCATATTTTTAATTGATAAAAATTCTAAGAAAATAGATTTAAATTCAAATTCCATATTTAAAATTTTTGGTTACTACAACAAATGTAAATGAAATGGTATGCATCAATTATATATAATAACTGTAGAGAGTAACTTAATCAACCAACTGGCTCGAAATCCCAGTGTTGCCTGCACAAGCCTCACATCTGATCTCACTATTAACCCGTGGATCATCGATGTGAAAATATACTAAAAAATAATCAAGCTGCTTAACTCTAGAGAGACACATGAGGGGAGCCACCTGCTCGAGGATAAAGTAATTAAGTCAAGTATGTCGCAAGCTAAAATCAATGCTCATGACCAAAGTGGCACATCCTAACCACTAATAAATAATCTCGGTCTAATCTGATGCATAAATAATAACCCAGTACAACCGTCCAAAATGCACAGCTACTGTATATCTCAAGAGTCAATCATCCGGTGCTATCCCACCACCCCGACTCAATGATCACCACACTACCTCTAACCCATACTCAACGTTCCGAGCACTAATGAACTAATTAAACATAAAAAAATAGTTCTTATTGAAGTTCATATTCAACATGTATAGGTAGTGTATGCAAAGTGAATCCTAACTAGATGACAAATCAAATTCATGCAAGAAAGTATAGAAAATATGATAACCTCAGTATAGGATTTATATCAACCATATCTAGAGTTAAACACAAAATTTCTACATTTATCACAATCACTCATGCTGAAATTAACTAGATATAGAAGCAGCCTGCAGTTTCGATGTACTATTTTAAACCTACCTGGAGCACTAATCCAACCACAGATGAAGGCAAAACTTCACGAGCACTTGTCCCCAATTCCAAATTATCAGGAAGTGCAATAAAATCTACGAAATTCATGTAGGATTGACCCGAATAAAAAATCAAACTAAAATTCTATTTAACGTACTAATTCGGTTTGGAAAAACTGAAATTCAATAATACTCATCTCAAACCAGCGGCACAAACTTAAATTCTAGGTTCCCCTCAACCTTAGGGACACCCTGGAAGCTTCAAATCGCAGCAATGAAGCTCAAATCAAAATCAATTTCGAAATTACTTCACTACTGTCTAGAAACTGCTGTTGCTGCCACTGCCACTGCCACTGCTGTTCTAGCTGCTGCTGCTGAGTTCTTGCTGTTAATGCAGCTCCAGTGCATCCACAGGGCAACCAACTAAAGAAAATTGTGCACCACACTCCTACGTGTGTTCCCAAGTTCCTAATCCATCAGAAAAATTTCATAATCACCATGAAATTAACATGCAAAGGTGATTAAACTCAAGAACACCAACTCCTCAAAATTCTTTTTCTTTTTTTTTAAAGAACTTAATGAAAACAGAAATTTTCTTAAAACCAACATTCAAATAAGTCCAAACGAAGTTTCCACATGCTCTAGCTAAAGTTAGGATCACCCCCAACCAGTCAAAAGCTCAGTTACACAGGTAGATTAAAAGAAATTTCATTAATAACTCAGCTTGTTCCAAAACTACATAAAACCTCAATTCCAGCGACCTTCACCATTTCAGCAATTAATCAAAACTTACGAGGCCATTTGCTGAATTAAAATAACCCCTAAGTTCACCTCTTCACCAAGAACGCAAACTACCAATTCTCTAGCAATTTGGATTTCGAAATTTTCCACAATTCCATTTTGAACTTAGCTCTAGGTTGTATATCCTGTAGTGTCACAGCAATTTCAGCAACCTTTACCAAAACTTTAATTAAATCAAAAATACCTGAAGATTTAGTGAATTAGATGACTCCACAAGTTCACAACTCTAAGATCTACTTGTGTATGAACTTCTCAAAACACTAGCCAAAACCAAGAAGAACTCGAAGGAAGCTATGCTGCCATTATTGTTGCTGCTGCTATAGTACCCGCAGGGAGAGAAGGTGGCATGAGAGAAGAGAGGAGAAGGAGAAAGAATTAAGAAGAAGGAACAGAAAAGGGAAAAGGAGAATGAGTATACAATTCTCAGCCATCCACTATGATAGAATATTGATTGAAAAAGATGATCGTCTCTTCTTTTCTTCTTATTCAATTTATAGGTACATATACAATGCTCATCTCTTTCCTTTTACAGCCGTGCAATCTAATTAAAGAAATATAATGAATATGGAAATATACAATTACAATGAATATGGAAACTAATAAACTATACAAATTAAATATGAGCTTTATGTGGTAATAAGCTATATGTGGTAACATCCCCCCTCAAATTGATGTTGGGTGATCAAGAAGCATCAATTTGCCAATGAAAAATTGATGGCGCTGGCGACTGAGAGACTTGGTAAACACATCAGCTAATTGTAAGGATGTGGAAACATGTGGAAGAGAAATGACACCAGTATCCACAGCTTCTCGAATATAATGACAGTCTACTTCAATATGCTTAGTGCGCTCATGGTATACTGGATTAGTGGCAATTTGAATAGCACTTGTGTTATCGGCATGAAGTGGAGTAGGATCATACTGTGGAAACCCAAGCTCAGTCAACAAACCTCGAAGCCAAGTAATCTCAGAGCATGCAGCAGACATAGCGCGATATTCAGACTCCGTGGAAGATTTAGACACACGGTCTTGTTTCTTACTCTTCCATGAGATCAAAGAGTCCCCAAGAAACATGCACCAACCAGTGACAGAGCGACGTGTATTGGGACATCCCGCCCAATCAGCATCACTAAAAGCAATGCACAGGAGATTTAGCAGGAAAAAATAAACCTCGACAAGGAGAGCCATGGAGATATCGAATGATGCGACGAACAGCTGCCAAGTGTAGATGCCGTGGAGAGTGCATAAATTGACTAACTTGCTGTACAGCAAAGGAGATATCAGGGCGAGTAATAGTCAGGTAGTTGAGGCTACCCACTAATTGGCGATACAACAAAGGATCAGAAAGTAGCTCTCCCTCATCAGCATAATACTTAACATTCATTTCTAGAGGTGTATCAACAGAGAAAGAATCTTGAAGACCAGCCAAAGCAATCAAATCCTGAATATATTTATGTTGATGTAAGAATATGCCCGAAGAATCAGTTTGAACTTCCAAACCTAAGAAATATGTAAGATGACCAAGATCCTTCATATGAAAAGATTTTTGAAGATATTGCTTAAGCTGAGTAATCAATAAAGAATCTGTCCCAGTGATAACAATATCATCAACATACACCAAAAGAAGAACAACTCCAGTAGTTGATTTTCGAAGAAACAATGAAGAGTCATATTGGCTTTGGACAAGCTTAAACTGAAGCAAAATAGAGCGAAACTTCTCAAACCACGCTCGAGGAGCTTGTTTTAAGCCATATAATGAACGATTCAATTTGCAAACTTCCATAGTAGAAGAGGAAAACAAACCAGGAGGAGGTGTCATGTATATATCTTCATTGAGATCACCATGGAGAAAAGCATTTTTGACATCCAACTGTTGAAGCGGCCAGCCCTGTGAGGCGGCAATAGCAAGAACTGTACGGATCGTAGTCATTTTGGCTACAGGAGCAAATGTTTCATGATAGTTTATCCCATACTCTTGTCGGTTGCCTAAGGCAACCAATCTTGCTTTATAGCGATCGAGGGATCCATCAGAGCGAAGCTTTATTGAATAAACCCATTTACAACCAATGGGCTTAACATGAGGTGGACATTTAACAATGTCCCAAGTCTGATTATCCTGAAGAGCACGAAATTCCTCCTGCATTGCCCGCTGCCAACACTCATGCTTCACTGCTTCTGAGTAAGAAGATGGAACCGAAATGGAGGACAAAGCAGCAGAAAATGATGTATGATAAGAGTCATACCGAGGAGGAGGACGAGAAACTCGGGTAGATCGCCTCGGTAAAGGTGGGGCAGGAGCAGATGGCGGATCTGGCTCGGGAAGGGGCTGCAGTGCACGACGTCGAGTGTAGACAACTCCAGGTTTGAACCGGTCAATAGAAGAAGACGTGTCATCAAAAGTAGGAAGAATAGCGACTTCAGGGGATGAGCTAACATGAGTTGGAAAGAAATGTTGACTTTCAAAGAAAACAACATTTCGAGAAACACGAAGCCTCTTTAAAGAAGGATCATAGCAAACAAACCCCTTATGATTAGTACTATATCCCAAAAAAACACATTTCACAGATTGAGCAGAAAGCTTATGGCGTTCATGAGGAGGCAAATGAACAAAACACACACAACCAAAAGTATGCAAATGTCGATAGGGAGGATGCTGATGATGAAGACGAAAATAAGGAGAGTCAAGATCAAGAGTTCGAGAAGGTAGTCGATTAATAAGATAAACTGCTGTAGATAATGCTTCTACCCAAAAAATAGGCGGAACAGAAGATTCGAGTAACAATGTCCGAGCCACCTCTAAGAGATGACGGTTCTTTCGTTCGGCCACACCATTTTGTTGAGGCGTATATGGACATGAACGCTGTGACAAAATGCCTTTTTGATTCAGAAAATCATGAAATGCATTAGTCATGTATTCTCCACCAGAATCAGATCGAAGAATCTTAACAGTAGCAGAAAATTGAGTTTCGACATACACTAGGAAGGATTTAAAAGTTAAAAAAACTTCAGATTTAGAACGGAGAAAATAAATCCAAGTAAACCGACTATAGTCATCAATAAATGTTACAAAATATTTATACTGACCATGAGAAATAACAGGTGCAATTCCCCACACATCAGTATGAATAATATCAAAACAATTTTTCGCATGACTACCAGCAATAGGAAATGGAAGCAGTTTACTTTTTCCTAACTTACAAGTAGAACAATCAAAGGAAGCACGAGAAGAACAAAATTTATCTTTATTGCCCAATAAACCAGAAGTCAATAAATAAGACAAAATATCAGAATTGGGGTGTCCCAAACGTTTATGCCACCTTTCACTTTTATTGATAATAGTAGAAGAAGTCAAAGCAACATGATTAGGAATGGAAAGTTGGAGTGGAAACAGTCGTCCTACTTTAGGCCCCTTCGCAATCACCGTCCCCGACACCTGATCCTGCACATAACAACCACCACGAGAAAAATGTACATCATAGTTATTTTCTACTAATTGTCCAACTGATAGAAGATTATTAGAGAGTCCAGGTGATACAAAAGCATTGTTGAGAGTTGGAGTAATATCTCCTACAGCAGTAATAGGTAAGGTGTGTCCATTAGCAACCCGGACATGTTCTGAACCACGATATGCGCGGACATTTTTAAGCAAAGCCACCGAGCCAGTCATATGATTTGATGCGGCAGAATCAATAAGCCAAGATTTAGATGGAGAATTACCATTACCGTGAAGTTCTAGAGCTGAAAAGGCCGAAATAATCATTTGTTGCACCATTTCAGGAGTGAGGACTGTTTGCTCAGCATTGTGATTGACTGCTGTTGAGGTTCCAGCTGGAATTTGACCTGTAAAAGGATTAGTAGTAGAAGCTTGAAATGCAGTCTGACGATTTTGGGGCCGAATTGAACATTCTTTGATGATATGTCCAGGCTTTTTGCAGTAATTGCAAAATTTCTTAGCACAATTTGCAGCAATGTGACCATAATTCTTGCAACTAAAGCACTGAACTTTACTCATATCCCTGCCTTTGCCTTTTCCTTGAGCCACAAATGCCATAGGTGTTGTAGTCAACCTTTCTTGTTCCAGAGTGGCTTGGGTAAAAAGACGTTGTTCTTCACGAAGTAATTCACCAAAACATATATCCAATGAAGGAGGAGGATGACGACTCATCAGATTAGAACGAACGTCCTCAAAATCTGATCGCAATTTCATCAAAAATTGATCGCGCTTGCTAACCTCATAAACAGCCATTACATCATGGAGAGAATCTTTCGACACGGTAACACAAACAATATCAGAAAATTCAGTCCATAATTGTTGAAAACCGGAAAAATAATCTTGAATAGATAATCCTCCCTGAGTGTAATTTGCAATCTCGCACTCCAATTTAAACCTTCTTGCAGAATGTGTTTGATTGTAAACTCTTTTTAAATATGCCCACATGTCTTTAGCAGTTTTATATGGACGTAAATTAAGAATAATTTGAGAATCACATGACCCAATAATCCAAGACATCACCCTAGCATCTTTGACTTTCCATTGAGACAATTGTGTGGCATCCGTAGGAGCTGGAACAGTGCCATCAATATGTCCCCATAACTCCTTTCCAGTGACAAACAATTGAAATTGAAACTCCCATGCGGTATAATTTTTTCCGATAAACTTAACACAAAATTCAGAAGTGCTACTCGCCATTGCAAAGAAATAAGAATAGTTCGCACCAAGGAAAAAAATCACCAAAGAAAGCTAAAATTTTACCGAAATCGTGAGCTACCTTTCCACGCCAAATTCCAAAACGTAAAGGTACTGCACCCGTGCACAGATCTGCCACCACTTCGCTGTGGCTCACTGTTTATTTCAGAATCTCTGATCCAAAGAGAGTAGCAGAACAATCCAAACAAACCAAAAAAACTTCTAAAACCAGGGCTCCGATACCATGATAGAATATTGATTGAAAAAGATGATCGTCTCTTCTTTTCTTCTTATTCAATTTATAGGTACATATACAATGCTCATCTCTTTCCTTTTACAGCCGTGCAATCTAATTAAAGAAATATAATGAATATGGAAATATACAATTACAATGAATATGAAAACTAATAAACTATACAAATTAAATATGAGCTTTATGCGGTAATAAGCTATATGTGGTAACACACTAAAGTCCAACATCATGAGTTAAGATAGTCAGATTTTGGTGCAATGTGCTTAAGGCACCAAATAATAAAAATTGCACCAGCTAAAATTTAAATTCCAATTCAGAATTGTTTGTGACATCAATTTCACCCCCAAATAAATTCTGAGTCGTCCTGACACTATCCAAAAGTGTCGACAAGTTCTAAAATTGTAATTATTCTGGTAAAATAAATTTTAATTTTTTTTCAGAATATTACATTATATATATATATATATATATATATATATATATATATATATATATATATATATATATATATATATATATATATATAATATATATATATATATATATATATATATCTGTGTGTGCGCGCGCGCGCGCGCACGCGCCCAAGTTGGAAATTTCTGCTATCTGGATTTTAGGGTGCCAACTCAAACGTAAAGAGATCTATATTTTGTGAATTTCAATTGTTAGATTAAGATTCTAATTTTCTAATTTTCTTTCAACTTTTCACTCAGTAGTATGACAGTCAATCTAACTTGTTATTCACAAGCCATCACGTATTCGGCTTATTAATAAACAAGCCGAACACGAACAAGAGAGGAAGGAGATGAGAATGGTTGCCACGGGAAGCGTGCAAAAGGGAAAGGGTAAAGAATAAGGTTCTAGCTTGTTCTGGGGTGGGAGGGAGGGGGGGCTCTTGTTCTCCCCCTTAACGGCCGTTAAAGGGGGGGGACAAGAGTTCCCCCACTTATTCCATCAGCGTTTGGGTACAAACTGGGGAATAACCCCCTTTGTACCCCAACCAAACGCGCGCTTAAGTTTTCATGTCCCACAAGAAGCAGAAGCAATTTGAGCTGAACTCCCAAATACTCTACTAGGAGCTGCCTCTACTTCCCGCTGAAGTAGAAACTAGGCCAAACAGACTTTTGAAAATTTTATTCTAGCTTCCGGTCGAAGTAGAAGTTTCAATTTTCTTTATTTCAAAACACTCTACTCGATATTGTTGACTATTTATTTATGGGTTAAAATAGGCCCAACTTCCTGCCCCGTGAAAATAGGCCCAGGAGACTAATAAGTTGAGTTGGGTGAGCCCAATAAGTTGAGTGGGACTGCGGTCCACAATAGACCTAGCGACAAGAGGCCCAACAATAGACCTAACGTTCAGGTGGGTTGAGTCCGGTCGAGACCCGTGGGCGTTGTGTCTTTACGCTTTCAGTGAATTGATTGTGTATTTATTACAGCTCGAGCTTTTGGGATTAATGGTTAGCGCCAACGATCCGACAAGTGGTATCAGAGCCAGTGACACGAATTCGATTCCCACACGGTGCAGGTGTTGGGGGGGAGGGGATTGTTAGCTATTTATTTATGGGTTAAAATAGGCCAACTTCCTGCCCCGTGACAATAGGCTCAGGAGACTAATAAGTTGAGTTGGGTAAGCCCAATAAGTTGAGTGGGACTACGGTACACAATAGACCGAGCGGCAAGAGGCCCAACAATAGAACTAACGTTCAGATGGGTTGAGTCCGGTCGAAACCCGTAGATGCTATGTCTATACGTTTTAAGTGAATTAGTTGCGTATTTCTAACAGCTCGAGCTTTTGGGATTAATGTTTAGTATCAACGATCCGACAGATATAAGTATAGTTAAATCAACAGTCAATTTGATCAGATGTAAACAACTAAATTTGACCGAGAAATTTTATTTGGTGAAGAAGTCTTATAGCTATTTATTTATGGGGAATAACCCCCTTTGTACCCCAACCAAACGCACGCTTAGTTTTTCATGTCCCACAAGAAGCAGAAGCAATTTGAGCTGAATTCCCAAATACTCTACTAGGAGATGCCTCTACTTCCCGCCGAAGTAGAAACTAGGCCAAACAGACTTTTGAAAATTTTATTCTAGCTTCCCGTCGAAGTAGAAGTTTCAAGTTTCTTTATTTCAAAACACTCTACTCGATATTGTTGACTATTTATTTATGGGTTAAAATAGGCTCAACTTCCTGCCCCATGTCAATAGGCCCAGAAGACTAATAATTTGAGTTGGATGAGCCAAATAAGTTGAGTGGGACTGCGGTCCACAATAGACCTAGCGACAAGAGGCCCAACAATAGACCTAACGTTCAGATGGGTTGAGTCCGGTCGAGACCCGTGGGCGTTGTGTCTTTACGCTTTAAGTGAATTGATTGTGTATTATTACAGCTCGAGCTTTTGGTATTAATGGTTAGCGCCAATGATCCGAAAAGTGGTATCAGAGCCAGTGACACGGATTCGATTCCCACACGGTGCAGGTGTTAGGGGGTGGGGGGGGGGGGGGGAGGGGATTGTTAGCTATTTATTTATGGGTTAAAATAGGCCAACTTCTTGCCCCGTGACAATAGGCTCAGGAGACTAATAAGTTGAGTTGGGTAAGCCCAATAAGTTGAGTGGGACTGTGGTACACAATAGACCTAGCGGCAAGAGGCCCAACAATAGACCTAATGTTCAGATGAGTTGAGTCCGGTCGAAACCCGTAGATGCTATGTTTGTACGCTTTAAGTGAATTAGTTGTGTATTTCTAACAGCTCGAGCTTTTGGAATTAATGGTTAGTATCAACGATCCGACAGATATAACTATAGTTAAATCAACAGTCAATTTGATCAGATGTAAACAACTAAATTTGACCAAGAAGTTTTATTTGGTGAAGAAGTCTTATAACTTAAAAGTGTGATGGCTTTGATGATTTCTTTTTTCTGCGGCAAATCAAAGTTTGTGGATCAAATTGTTAACTATTTATTTATGGGTTAAAATAGGCCAACTTCCTGCCCCGTGACAATAGACTCAGAAGACTAATAAGTTGAGTTGGATAAGCCCAATAAGTTGAGTGGGACGGCGGTACACAATAGACCTAGCGACAAGAGGCCCAACAATAGACCTAACGTTCAGGTGGATTGAGTCCGGTCGAAACCCGTAGATGCTATGTCTGTACGCTTTAAGTGAATTAGTTGCGTATTTCTAACAGCTCGAGCTTTTGGGATTAATGGTTAGTATCAACTATCCGACAGATATAACTATAGTTATATCAACAGTCAATTTGATCATATGTAAACAACTAAATTTGACCAAGAAGTTTTATTTGGTGAAGAAGTCTCATAACTTAAAAGGGTGATGGCTTTGATGATTTCTTTTTTCTGCGGCAAATCAAAGTTTGTGGATCAAATTGTTAACTATTTATTTATGGGTTAAAATAGGCCAACTTCCTGCCCCGTGACAATAGGCTCAGAAGACTAATAAGTTGAGTTGGGTAAGCCCTATAAGTTGAGTGGGACTGCGGTACACAATAGACCTAGCGACAAGAGGCCCAACAATAGACCTAACGTTTAGGTGGGTTGAGTCCGGTCGAAACCCGTAGATGTTATGTCTGTACGCTTAAGTGAATTAGTTGCGTATTTCTAACAGCTCGAGCTTTTGGGATTAATGGTTAGTATCAACGATCCGACAGATATAACTATAGTTAAATCAACAGTCAATTTGATCAGATGTAAACAACTAAATTTGACCAAGAAGTTTTATTTGGTGAAGAAGTCTCATAACTTAAAAGGGTGATGGCTTTGATGATTTCTTTTTTCTGCGGCAAATCAAAGTTTGTGGATCAAATTGTTAATTATTTATTTATGGGTTAAAATAGGCCAACTTTCTGCCCCGTGATAATAGACTCAGAAGACTAATAAGTTGAGTTGGGTAAGCCCAATAAGTTGAGTGGGGCTGCGGTACACAATAGACCTAGCGACAAGAGGCCCAACAGTAGACCTAACGTTTAGGTGGGTTGAGTCCGGTCGAAACCCGTAGATGCTATGTCTGTACACTTTAAGTGAATTAGTTGCGTATTTCTAACCGCTCGAACTTTTAGGATTAATGGTTAGTATCAACGATCCGACAGATATAACTATAGTTAAATCAACAGTCAATTTGATCAGATGTAAACAACTAAATTTGACCAAGAAGTTTTATTTGGTGAAGAAGTCTCATATCTTAAAAGGGTGATGGCTTTAATGATTTCTTTTTTCTGCGGCAAATCAAAGTTTGTGGATCAAATTGTTAACTATTTATTTATGGGTTAAAATAGGCCAACTTCCTGCTCCGTGACAATAGGCTCAGAAGATTAATAAGTTGAGTTGGGTAAGCCCAATAAGTTGAGAGGGACTGCGGTACACAATAGACCTAGCGACAAGAGGCCCAACAATAGACCTAACATTCAGATGGGTTGAGTCCGGTCGAAACCCGTAGATGCTATGTCTGTACGCTTTAAGTGAATTAGTTGCGTATTTCTAACAGCTCAAGCTTTTGGGATTAATGGTTAGTATCAACGATCCGACAGATATAATTATAGTTAAATCAACAGTCAATTTGATCAGATGTAAACAACTAAATTTGACCAAGAAGTATTATTTGGTGAAGAAGTCTCTCATAACTTAAAAGGGTGATGGCTTTGATGACTTCTTTTTTCTGCGGCAAATCAAAGTTTGTGGATCAAATTGGAATGAAAATAAGTTGGTGAATTATTTTTCATCAAATAAAAGTTAATAGGTAGGTCATAGTGAGAATGTTAACCCTTGCATTTAATCTGCTCTCTTCGTGGAAAATATCTCAAACAAACCAATCGCTGAAACTAGGCTCGAAACAAATACATGTAAATGAGGAAATACGATAGGTGTCATAATCTGTACATAATCTTCAAGAATTCACAAACCATAATTGTCAGCACAGAAGAGAGTTTTGCTTTACAGGATAAGTTTAAATTTAACAGAAACACTTTGGTTACTATCAGTCAAGTAATGGTTACATGATCCAACCAATTTGCACATTACAACCTGAATACTGTTTACTAGCTGAAATATGAAAAGAATACAATCGAATATCTAAACAAAAACAACCGCACCAAGAAGCAAGCATGCTCTTGTTTTCTCCATCTTTCAAGCTGTAACAGGCATTTAGGGAAAACTTGTCACAGAAACAATGAACTCAGCACCAAATATTTGTTAGTGAGAATTCGTTGACAGCGGCGGCGAATAGAAGGAAATTAACAGGTAAATTCTTTGTTGCATCCATCTTTTAGATTAGATGAGTCTAGGCTAATTATTCAATCAGTGAAGCCCAAACAAGCTTCTCGCAAATGAGCGCGAACCTTTCCTCCGACCCCTATTTGTGCTTCTGCGGCTTCTCAGAGGAGTAAGATAGAAGCGCAGAAGTCCATTGTCTAAGTTCCCAGGAGAGGTGTAATGAACACTCTGGCTTCTACCAAACTTATGATCCCACTTCTTTCTCCAATCAGGCCTGAGATTGTCAATACCCCCGTTAGAAGAATTCAATCTCCGGTGCACACGCTGGTTTGCTCTACCATAGCTGAAGCCATCGCCGTTAATGTCAATCCTTTTCTCCTTTCGTGTGTCCTTCCAAGATTCAGATAGAGACCTGTCCAATACATGTTCACCTTTCTTTCCGCAATCCCTGATGGGGCTAGTTATACTTCGATCCCATACCTTGCTCCATCTGCGTGATTTTTTCCTAATAATGCTTGGAACGGGTACTTCTTGATGGAGTTCATTAACACTAGTCTCATTGAAAAAGCGCCTCGAGCTACTATCGTTTGACGGTAAGGCTCTTTCGTCAGTTAAAATCCTTTCATTAGTCCTACCATTATCAGCATTTTCATGGTTTTCGACCACCGGTTTCTGTGGAATGCTTCTTTGTAGTCGTTCTTCGAGGCAGGGAAAGAAGCAAGCTGGTGCCTTGCTCACCATCGAACCATCCCATGAATGCCTGGGAAGATCGCATGAAACCTTGCTCGACTCATGGCACGCCGTCCGATCACAAAAGTACCGAGAGCTGCGGTTTCTCTCTAACTTGTAGTTATTCTCCACTCCATTTCTTTTGGAATCATCTCTCGTCCCCAACCTTAAACTTTTCTTCAACTCCAATGAACTAAACCAAAATGAAATCCCTCTTCGATTCAAGTTCCGATCATCCAAACAATTCGTCTTCTCGTCAGCACGAGCATCGCTCCCGCCTGCTCGGTCAGAGTTCGATTGAAGCCGTACATCTTCATCTTTAGCACAGCTCAAAACACGAAAGTCACGCTGACGCCGACCATCGAAGGATGCTCCATTATTAGGGTTAGGGTTTGAGCTCTTAAGGTTATCATCCAATTGGAACAATAAAAGGAGAGTCTTTCTTGATCTAACTTCACAAAGCTGCTTCTTTGTATCAGGGGAGGCAACAGAGGCCTCTACTATCTCCCCCTGCGGCGTTCTCGCGGCAGAGCCAACGCTAGTAGATAACCTCTCCATCAAAAACTGATATGGGTGCTTCCCACACCGCGCAAAATTGCCACTTTCTCGATCCATCTTAGCTTAAAGATCAAAAGAAGCGAAAATCATTGCACAATTTTCCTTCTTCTTAAGCAATACTCAGATTTGAAATCCCAATTGATAAAATTTACATGCCCTAAGCACCTAATAACATGAAGATCACACTCAAATCGACATTTTCATGCTTTGAGGAGCTCGACTACAACAAAATCAACTCAAATTAAAACTCTCAGATGATCAAATCCGAGAAATACCTGATTAGCACCGTTTCTTTATTAACGATTTGAAACAGGGGAGACGAATTAAGCAACGAAAGATCGAATTGAACTACACCAAAAATGCATCAAAATGAAAAAAAAAAAAAAAAAAAAAAATCGAAAGCTGAAAAAAAAGGACGAGAACGAGAGGAAACGAACTAAAATCGCCGAATCCGATGGATTCTCTCCCGAATTCGACGCTCCAAAATCCCCAATTTGTAAGAAGCACTTCGAAACCCTAACACTTTTTAATGCTCACATCGATCGAAGGGATAAAAAAAAAAAAAAAAAAAAAAAAAAAAAAAACTTAATTAAAACCCTCGCGCGCTTCGAACGGAGAAGAAATAGTTGACCACTCAATTACGAAAATACCCTTCATAGGCCCGTTGAATTAATGTGCGAGGGCAATATTATTATCTATTTTTTTTGACTACAATACCCTCCGATATTGATCATATAAAGAGCCCTTGCTTTTTACCCAATTTCAATAAAAGTACCTAAATTTTATTTTTTTATATAAATCTCCAAAATTTTGGTTTTTATTTTATAAAAGCTTCTAAATATTTTTTCAGTAATCTAAAATCATAATGCTTGTATATTTTATCTTTAATAATTTTTATAATATATTCTTAGAAATATTATACATAAAATATTTTATTATTTTATATACAGTATACATATTCAATTCAAAGAATAAAATTATACCGAAAAGATAAAAACAATATTAATAAATGAATGTTTCTAAATTCTTTTAAAAGATATTCGGCTAATACTATTTTAAAATTTTTAAAAAATGTCTTGTTCAGCATCACTCTCTTTTTATTTTTTATTTAATAAATTTATATAATTTAATATACCGGTATAATGATTTTTCTCTTATTATCATTATTGACAGCTGCAATGCATTCGGGCAAAGTGACAAAAATTAATTTTTATAAAAAAAAATTAAAGTAAATAAATTAATTTAAAATTTTAAATTTTATTATCAAATAAATATTTTTGATGTAAAAATTCTCAGTAATTTGCTATCTGCTTCCTTATTATTTTATAGAAAAAATTTATTTAACAACACTAAATAATGCCTAAGAATTTTCATGACAAAATAATAGAAATGAGTGGCTTTATTAAATTAAAATTATGTAAAATAATAAAACTTATTAGGGTGGTGTTTTTTTTAAATACCCACTCATATGGAGGGTAATTTAGTCATTAGAGTCGAAATAGTGGAGGGTAGTTTTGGAAAAGGGGCGGCGGTGTAAAGAGGGGGCAATTATTAAATGACACGTGTCGCAACGCGAAGAGTCTTCTAGGAAGCCGTTACAAAATCCTGCGGTTGGTTGGGCTAATAAATTTTTTTATGACGAAAATACCCTTGTCATTGAATGATGTTATATAAACAATCAATTTTACAGTTTTATCAGTGACTGAGATTAATGCAACCTAATCATTACTTAAATTACTTATACCATAACTTCTAAGATTTGACTATTTATTCAACCTATAAATAATAAAAATATCCCGATTAATATTATTATTATTTTTATAGTCCAAATTAAATCTAGATTATATCTTATCCTAATTAAATTAAAATTTAACAAATTAAATTAAAATCTAACAAAAATATATTAGGTTTTGTGCTTAATCAATATCCTATTTTGTTGGCTATTTATTTATGGGTTAAATAGGTCCAACTTCATGTCTCGTGACAATAGGTCCATGAGACTAATAAGTTGAGTGGGGCTGCGGTCCACAATAGACCTAACGGCAAGAGGCCCAATAATAGACCCAACGTCCAGGTGGGTTGAGTCCGGCCGTGGACGCTGTATCTGTACATTTTAAGTGAATTGGTTGCGTATTTTTAATAGCTTGAGCTTTTGGGATTAATGGTTAGCGCCAACGATTCGACAAGCGGTATCGGAGCCAGTGGTATGGGTTCGATTCCCACACGGTGCAGGTGTTGGGAGGGGAATTTATGGGTGTTGGCTATTTATTTATGGGTTAAATAGGTCCAACTTCCTGTCTAGTGACAATAGTCTATAATAAGTTGAGTGGGGCTGCGGTTCACAATAGACCTAACGGCAAGAGGCCCAACAATAAAACCCAACGTCTAGGTGGGTTGAGTCCGGTCGAGACCCTAGTGGGACTGCGGTCCACAATAGACCTAATGGCAAGAGGCCCAACAATAAACTCAACGTTCAAGTGGGTTGAGTCCGGGGGTGGGTTGATCCGGTCCACAATAGACCTAATGGCAAGAGGCCCAACAATAAACTCAACGTTCAAGTGGGTTGAGTCCGGGGGTGGGTTGAGTCCGGTCGAGACCCGTGGGCGCTGTATCTGTACACTTTAAGTGAATGGGGAATTTATGGGTGTGGCTATTTATTTATGGGTTAAATAGGTCCAACTTCCTGCCTAGTGACAATAGTCTATAATAAGTTGAGTGGGGCTGCGGTTCACAATAGACCTAACGGCAAGAGGCCCAACAATAAACCCAACGTCCAGGTGGGTTGAGTCCGGTCGAGACCCTGAGTGGGACTGCGGTCCACAATAGACCTAACGGCAAGAGGCCCAACAATAAACTCAACGTTCAAGTGGGTTGAGTCCGGGGGTGGGTTGAGTCCGGTCGAGACCCGTGGGCGCTGTATCTGTACACTTTAAGTGAATTGGTTGCGTATTTCTAACAGCTCGAGCTTTTGGGATTAATGGTTAGCGCCAACGATCCGACATATTTCAGTCCTTACTTTTGTGGTCGAATTTTTTATTTCTAGTTCAAGAGCTACAAATCTTGACTTAGAAAAATCATGTATTTTCGTCTTGTTCAAATAATTACTTACAAATGAAGAGTTCCAATGGCCGTGCAGATAAAATTGAATTATTATATATATGGAGGAGGCAAATGCGTGCATTGTTGTTTGGATACACAATTTTGGCATATTAGCATTCCAACTTAAAGTATTTGTGTGTTTGTAGGCATCCAAAACAGTAAAAATGATTATACCAACTTAGTTAAGTTTGGTCGTTTGATGGACATAGTAATGAAACCTATGTTTATAAACAAGGTTTTTTATTAATCAAATGGTAATATAATGATTCGATCAGCTAACAATAATAATTTATTTGGTTTAAACCATCGCTGCAAACACAATCTTGTTGTGGAATCTGTTTAGACTCTGATGTTTTTATCAGTTCAATCACACACACTCAAAAATCATCAATTTCGATTGGTAAATCGGATATCAAATATAATGATCTGATCAGTTAGCAATAATAATTTGAAAAACTCAAACTATTAGTCCAAAATATTTAATTCTAATTATTATTATTAGGATTCATATGTTTTTATATATTTAACCATAATCTCGTTCTCATCCCATATATAATTATTAGGCTGCGTTTGATATAAGGAATATTATGGAACAAAGAGGGATATCTCTCAATTTGCAACCAAACACTGCGGAAACTAGGCTGAACAAGCTGTTCTAGTCAAAGCGGATTGTTATCGGTTGTTTTAAAATAATTGGTTAAAGTTGCCCCGAGGGGAACTAAGAATAATTTTGTTCTCCAATTTTTTTATTAGATAAATGCATATATAAATATATAAATGAACATATAAATATAAATATTTAAATCTTATTGTATAATATAAATTAATTAAATTTGATATATTATTTACTTTTATTAAGTTTTATCATTTATATTTTAATATTTAATTATTTTATTTTATATTAAGTATTATATATATTAAATTATTTTTTATATATTATATTCTTTTTTTAACATTTGTATTGAAATTTATAATATTATTAATTAAAATTACAAGGATATTGCTAGTATTATATTTTATTCATTACATATATTATAAATAAATTATATAAATTAAATTATTACATAAAATATTATATTATTAAATATTATATAAAATAATTTTATATAAAATATATTGATATAGATTAATTATTTTATTTTTTAAAATATATTTAAATATTGTTCTAGACTTTTTATCCAAATACTATTAAGAATATTTATGAATATATATCCAAACATAAATTTATCGTTGTTCTAATTATACCAAAATATTTTTTATTTTTTAAAATAAAAAAAATTATTCTTCAGAATTTAATTTTCGAATCAAAAGCAGTTTTAAAGTGCTGCGTTTGGTTCAGAGATAAGCTAAAACTGTTTATTCCAGTAATAAATATAAGTTTAAAAACAAGCAAAAATAAGAATAATTTTATATTTGGATGATAATTGGGTTATTCTTGGAAATAAAAAAAGTAGTGTTTATATAGTTAGATTGGAATAGTGAGAATAAGAATAATTATAATTTTACAATAATAATATTTTATCTAATTAATTAATATAAAAATATTAGTTAAATAATAATTTAACTTATTTAATTAATTATTGTTAGATAACGCTAAATATTAATTGATAAAATAATTAAAAATAATGAGTATTATTAATAAATAATTTAATTAACTATAAATAATTTAATAAATTAATAAATTAATTAGCTAATTATCTAATAGTTGAATAATTAGTTAATAAAATAATTAGATTAATCAAAAAAATTAAATTAGTCAAAGATTTAATATAATAATTAAAATTATATTTATTTTAATTAACTTTACTCTTAAGTAGGAATAGATTTATTTTAGGAAAAAAGATTGAAACAGTAATTTTTGTTTTATACCAATTTATTTTAAGAAGACGAAAATTACTATTTTGGTTCAAATTAAATGAGTTTGAAAAATAAGACTGAAACAAGATTTCATGGCTTTGTTCTCAACCAAAAATAAGATCTTCAAGAATCATCATAGTGAAATGTTAAACAAAACAAGGGGTGAAATGGTCGACAACACGATAAAAGAGAGAGAAAAAGATAAAGCAATGCTATATGTAAATTCTAAAAGGAGATTACATTTTATATTTTATCTATCTAAAGATAAAATACTTTTTAAGAGTCACTTGAAGTGACTTCTCATCACACTCCACCTATTAGATGAATAAAATATAAAATATATAGGCTTCGTTTGGTTCGAGGATAAGAAAATTTTAGTTATACCGGGGATAGGTATAAATTATGGTTTTAGTCGGAACTAGAGTAAATTTGCGTTTGGTTCGGTTTAAGAGTTATACCGGGTTTAGAAAAAATTGTGTTTGATAAGTTAAAGAGGAATAAGAAGAATAAGATGAATAAGAAAAAATTGTGTTTGGTTGGAAATAGAGGAATAAGAAGAATTGAGGAATTAAATAGTTACTGAATTTTTTAATTTGAAATAATTTCACAAATAAGACTTTTTAAAACAAAAAATCGAAGAGAGAGAGAGAGAGAGTGCGTGATCAATATGGTGTTTTGAGAAAATAAAAAAAAGTTGAAGGGTTAATTGTAAAAATCTGCCGTTTCAACGCCATCAAAACTGTCACCAACCAATCCACCTCTCCTCCACGCTCACTCGCCCCCTTCTCTTCTTCGTCCTCTTTGTCTTCTTCGTCGTCCTCCTCCTACTACCTCGAGCTCCAAAACCCTAACCCTAACCTTCTAGGTCGGCTGGGCGCCCATGGATTCGGCAGCGCTGTCGCGGATCGGCCTCGCGGGGCTCGCGGTGATGGGCCAGAACCTGGCCCTAAACATCGCGGAGAAGGGGTTCCCCATCTCGGTGTACAACCGCACCGCGTACGTCCAAGGTCGACGAGACGCTCTCTCGCGCCGCGGCGGAGGGCGACCTCCCCGTCTCGGGCCACCGATCCCCGCGCGACTTCGTGCTCTCCGTCCGGCGCCCCCGCTCCATCATCATCCTCGTGAAGGCCGGCCCCCCCGTGGACCAAACCATCGCGGCGCTCTCCCCCTTCCTCGACCCTGGCGACTCCATCATCGACGGGGAAACGAGTGGTACGAGCACACCGAGCGCCGCCTCCGCGAGGCCTCCGCCCGTGGCCTGCTCTACCTCGGCATGGGCGTCTCCGGCGGCGAGGAGAAGATGGAGAAGATGGAGATGGAGGAGGCAGCGTATGAAGTGGAGAAGAGCATGCCTCGATCACCGCGCCGGCCCAGCTATTTGGCTGTTCCGGGGGGGGGGGGGGGGGGGGGGAATTGCAAACCCCCCCCCCCCCCCTTAGCGGGTTATCTCAGGATAACCCGCTAAGGGGGGTTTAGCAACCCCCCCCCCCCCCCCCCCCCCCCCCCCCTCCCCCTCCCCCTCCCCAATTTAGTGCTTGGGTATAAGTTTGGGGATAAGGCCCCTTATCCCCCTAACCAAACGCTACCATAGTGAATAAGGAGTGTACAAATAAAATTTTTTAAAAAGATAACTTATTAATCATGAGCAGTGACAACAGCTGTGTTCGAAAAAGTCCACCTCACCTAACAGAAAATGGAGATTAGCCCCAAAGTCAATCTAGGGAGGGAAAATAAAAAAAAAAATGTCAGAAGGAGATAGTGACACCGCGATCTACAATTTCTCTTTTAAAAATAAATTTAATAAAAAATATAAAATAATTAATTTTAAACTGTTCGTGAAGTTGATTACTTATTTATTTTAAGAGCCGTGGATTTTTATTTATTTATTTTATTCTTTTGGATTTACTACTGTTTGTGAAGTTGACTATTTTGTTATTTTAGATGAGTAAATTTGGAGATCAATTCTTATGCCTCTCTGTTGTCTTATATTGTTAAGTTTGGAGACTTTCTCATATATTTTTTTTTTATTATTGAATTTTGAATTTTACTTAATCGAAAAACATCAAGAATTTCCGTCTATGCTTAAAATCTGAATCATCTTATGTTCTTCACTAAATTTGATAAGGGTAATACTACTCGTCCATAGACTATGTTTTTTATGGCTTTGATGGAGAAAGACGCTGAAAGGCAACCTACCAAGATTCCACTGATCTCCATTCACTTACTATAGCTATACGCTTCCACTTCTAAGTCTTTATGCAGTTAATCTGTTGTTCACATCTGAATTACCACCATCTATTTCCTAAAAGTTTTGTTTTGCCAATTCTAAATTGGCTTGCCGAATTGACGAGAGTTGTAAAATGCTAAAGAAAGTTAGCATGTCACTACTTGCACAAAGAGAGAGAGAGAGAGAGAGAGAGAGAGAGAGAGAGAGTAATATTATCAAAGTTTGGCCCAGGTATCATTGCCTAGTGAATCAATCTTACCCGTTCCCCGGACGAGCGGCAGGGGCGTATCTGGTGTAACCGCCTTATGACCTTGTTCTCCTGCATGATCAACGAGCTGGAGCTGGTTGACCTCCTGCTGCTCAACCAACGCTTCATTTGGTCCAACATGCAGAGCCCGTCTTCTCTCGCCAAACTGGATCGTTTCCTGATTTCCACCGAATGGGATCTAGCCTTCCCCCTTTCTTCAGTGTCGGCGCTCCCCAGGATCATCTCTGACCACTCCCCCCTACTGCTGAAAACACAGACGAATCGCACCCCTTGCCCCTTCAGATTTGAGAAGATCTGGCTTACCAGGACCGATTTTATCTCGCTGGTTCCGATCTGGTGGCAGGAAATCGAAGCCAAGTAAGGGAGGCAGGGGAGCATTCTCACCTTCACCGCGAAGCTTAGACACTGCCGCAAGCGCATCAAGGAGTGGCGGTCCTCCAACTTCTACAGCATCCGTAAAACCAAGCAGGCGACCGCGGAGGAGATTCAAAGGCTCGATTCCCTAGAGGAACTCCAGTGCCTGTCGCCCGACGGGCATGCGCGGAGGACGGAGCTGCGAAGCCAACTGAAAACCATTATCGAGGATGAAGAGATACTCTGGAGAACCCGATCCAAGCAGCACTGGCTAAAAGAAGGGGACGGAAACACAAAGTTCTTCCATGCTATGGCCAACGGCAGACACCGAGCCAATAGGATCGGGACGGTCAAGGATGAGGGCATCACGCTGGAAAGGGAAAGCGACAAAAGCGATTATTTCTACCAAAAATTTAGGAACCGCTTTGCGCCAGATCTCCTCCCCCCCGCCCTGAGTGCGGAGATTGGAGCGACCTCTTCCCTGACAACACCGCGCTGAGCTCGGCAAACCTCACCTCCCCTTTCACCGTTGATGAAATTAAAAGAGCAACGTTCCAGATGTCAGGTGACAAGGCGCCCGGGCCGGACGGCTTCAGTATGGCCTTCTATCAGAAGTTCTGGGACGTCATCAAGGGCGACTTAATCAAGATTTTCAAGGATCTCTTTGAGGGTTCCCTGAATACGGAACCCATCGATTACACGCATATCTGTCTGATCCCCAAATCCGAAGGGGCGTGCACGGCGAATAACTATCGACCAATCAGTCTGCTCAACTGCGTCTAGAAGATTATCTCTAAGGTGCTTACTAACAGACTTCTCGCCAATCTGGACAAGATCATCTCCCCGGCCCAGTGTGCCTTCATTAAAGGCAGACTCATCCTTGATTCTTTCGTCACTGCCAGCGAACTTGTCAGTTGGGGAGCCAGCAAGCAGATCGATTGTGTGGGAGTCAAGGCGGACTTCGAGAAGGCTTTTGACAATGTTAGTTGGAGCTTCCTCAGGCACATCCTCCTTTGTCTCGGTGCTAACCAGAAATGGTGTGGGTGGATCGATCAGTGCACTGTTAACGGGAAAGTAGCCATCCTCGTGAACGGCAGCGCCACAAAATGGTTCAAGATGAAGAGGGGGCTCCGTCAGGGCGACCCGCTCTCACCCTTCCTCTTCCTCCTGGTGGCTGAAGGTTTGGCGCATATGACAAACAGAGCCGTCCAAAACAACCTGCTTAGCGGAGTTGGACCCTCAAGGGACTCTAAAACTACCCTCATCCAATATGCGGACGACACAATCTTCTTCTGCCAAGCCAAACCCAGACAGATCCGCAACCTCCGCTTTATGTGGTTGGTCTATGAATGGGCATCCGGACTCAAAATCAACACTTCTAAATCGGAGCTGCTCTATTTGGGCAACAGGCCCCAAAAAGGAGAGCGATTGGCGGCGATCCTAAACTGTAAGCTGGGCTCGCTCCCGATCAGGTACCTCGACCTTCCGCTGGGCAGGGGCATCACCCCGAAGGAAGAATGGGGGCGTTTAATCTCCAGGATCGAGCAAAGAATCAACGGGTGGCAAGCAAAACTACTCTCTTATGGGGGTAGGCTAACCCTGGTCAACTCGGTGCTTTCAAATCTACCCCTCTACTTCTTCTTGGTCTTCAGTGCCCCTGGCTGGGTTATCAAAAGAATCGACTCGCTTCGCTGTGCCTTCTTCTGGAAGGGGAGCATTTCCGTGTCAGGGGGGAGCTGCCTGGTGAACTGGAAGACGGCCTGCAGAAGCAAAAAAAATGGGGGTTTAGGCATCCTGAACCTCGAAAGCTTCAACACCGCCCTTCTGGTAAAGTGGTGGTGGAGATTCCTCTCCTTGGACCCGCCTCTTTGGGAACCTCTAGTCGCGAGGCTCTACTACCACCGCAGGAAATCGCTGCGTGAGGGCTCCTCCTTTTTGCCTCACTCCCACTGGTGGAGAAGTGTTCTACGCACGAGGGAGCTCTTCAAGTGCGGTACAACACTTTCGGTAGGGAATGGAGCTCGGACTAACTTCTGGTCAGATATCTGGACTGGGAACTCGCCCCTATCTACCCAATTTCCACATATCTTTGAGTTGGTTAGCAGCAAAGGCCTACGGGTGAGCGACTGCTTCGATCACAACGGCTGGAACTGGGCTAGAATCCTGGATGGCCTACACGGGGGCCCCACTGTCCGCGTGGACCAAATCCAAGCCCTGAAAGCGTGCGTGCATCTACTGCACCCCACCGACAACATTGACCTTTTCCTTTGGCGCTGGACCACCTCTGGGCGCTTCTCAGTCAAGTTTATGTACTGTTTCCTGCAGGACAGTGGGGAAATAGACGGCCGCTTCAACAGGCTCTGGAGCATCAAGCTGCCACTGAAGGTCAAAATCTTTGTCTGGCTCGTACTCCGAAGGAGGGTAATGACCAGAGACATACTCCACAAAAGGAACTGGTCCGGACCCACCTGCTGCGCCATCTGCCTGGGCCCTGACGAAACCGTCGACCACCTCTTCCTTTCCTGCACCTGCGCTACCTCACTGCTGGAGACCCTACTACCTAACAAAGCGGAAATCCGTAACTGCCCGTCCGTGGCCCTGCTCTAGGAGGTCAGCTCATACAGGAAGGGGACTTGGGGCGTAAGGACTCTTACCACCATTGCGATCACCTGGTGGTCGGTGTGACTCGAAAGGAATAGAAGGGTTTTTGAAAATAAAAGCCGCAATCTTGGTGCTGTCCTCGCCGAAGTCAGGACCAACCGTTCGCAGTGGTATAGGTTCTGTACTTAGGCGCGAGGCCCTCCTCTGGCTTCTTCTGTCTTGTTTTACCTTCCCTTTTGTTTTTTTTCCTGTTTTCGCTCGCTTTTTTGAGCCTCTTTTCCCCGGGGTTCGTGGCCTGACGGCCTTAGTCCTGTAGCTGAGTTCATTCTCCCTTTGAATGAAGCGGCAGCATGCTGCCTTTTCTCAAAAAAAAAAAAAAAAAATCATTGCCTGGTGAACGAGCCGAGCAAAAAATATTGTATTATAATATATCTAATCTAACATCTTTTAGCAAAATCATAAACTTTGGAAGAAGCTCTACACTGTTCCATTAGGTAAATGCTAAATATATTATGGTTAGCATTAAAAGGAAGAGCCTTATGCTTCAATATTATTGAGCTGATTTTTCAGAATATGGCAATTGATAAGAAGATTGAGAAAACTGAGCCAAAAGGAGCCAAAAAAAAGTTTGAAAATTTTGAAAGTGGCTATTGATAAGAAGATTGAGAATATTAAAAGAGAGATGAAGAGTACATGTGAAAGTAATTTCTTCTGCCAGGGATCCAACTAGAGTTATCACTGGGGTGCTACAAGACAAATAATCAATGCTTTGAATCTGGTGCTTGTGTATTGATCAAGTGATTGTACATTGAGGGGACTTTTCGTCAACTATGGTTACCCATGTATGTGAGTTCTTTGTTCTACAACAGAATTACAGAAAATAGCTTTAGATTTTGAGGTTGATGCCAGACAAGTAGACTTTTGCTGCATTATTAGTGCTTCATTAGAATTTCTCTAACTAGCCTATAGGAAGGGTTGAATAGAGTACATAATTTACTGAATCTCTTATTGATACATGGTACTCTCTTTCAAAATTGTACACTGTTATTTTACTGTATCTTCATAGTAAAGATTTTTGTCCGTGTATCAGGGCTCAGAATATCCTGCTTTTAATATATAAAAGACTCATCAAGCTACTTATTATATTAACCAAATAACATTGGTGAGTTTTTTTAATTAATTTATACTGGAATCCAATAAATAAAAATTAGCAACAAAATAAAATAAAAAATCAAGCCTATTAGCAGATCCAATTAGCTCAATTCAGGAAACGACCCATCAAATTCATTAAACTATCTCATTTCTCATGTAACAAAACACTTTAAAAGGAGATCTATGTGAAACACTTCAACAAAGAGAGCTCACCTCCACAACAGGCAATCAAAACCCCCAATTTAAGCGATCTCTCTCTCTATGTTGGGGTCGAGGCGAGTAGTACCAAATCCGAGCCAATAGTAGCCTAATAAACATAAAAAAAGAGAGAAGATCAAACAAAAATTGCATCAAATACACTAATACGAATCCAAACATCGAACTCTACAAGCGATGACTAGTTCCTCTTTTATCCCGTGGTTTGATGCAGTGTCGGGGAGTGAGGGATCAAGATCGATGTCGAAGAGGGAGAGAGAGCGGGGGTGTTGAGAGAGAGAGAGTGGAGGTGCGGGGGAGGATTTAATCGTGAAGAGGGTGGGGCAGTGGGGTGGAGTGACCGTGAGAGGGGAGAGGGAGGATTTGATCTGAGTGAGGAGGGGGAGAGAGAGAGTGGGGATTAATGCTATACTAATATTTATTGGGCCGAATTTTATTGGACAGGAATTTTTTTTTTTTGATTAAACAGGAATATACTCTATTTGAACAGTACAGGACAGGACTGAAAAATAAATAAAGACCCAGTACTACACCAAATACAAGAAGCGAGCCCGCTCCCGAACCAACAAAAGGGATTGGATCGCTAAAACTACTCACGTGAACTCCCAATTAAACAAACAAAAGAACAAAGCAGACGAAGTATAGCCGTCGCCGTCACTGGGATCAAAAACCTCCAGACCCAAAACAAACGCCACAAGAAGTCTTAACACCACAGCCCTTGCATCCCAGCTCGTAATGATTGAATAGAAGCACCTCCCAATCAAAGAAAAAAGCACAGCTCTTGAATTTTTCAATACCGGAATTTAATAACGACGATCGACGTCAACGCTTTCCCTTGGTCCCATTTATCAATCAACGCCAGACAGATAACAGGTTAATCGTCTAACCTCTTTAGCAATAAAACATTAGTAATAGAAAAGAGCGGCATTAGATCTTCAGCAATAGCATTAAAACTTTTTCACAAAACCAGCAAATAATATTATTCTCCGATGCCCCTAATTAATAGCTGCCCCTAATTAATAGCTGAAAAAACATGACGTGCCCCGAGCCCCAAGTCGCCGACAGTATACAATATGAAAATCCTTTAGAGCAGTTGATCAAGTAACCCAAGCCATCTGCCAAAGCTTCTGAACTCCAAACAGCGAAATTCGATATAGTGTCTTGTATCCCAAACAGTCATAGCATAGGATGGTGGACAAAAGCCTCCCGACTCCAAGTACAAAAACTCCCTTATATCCCAGCCGAAAGAGCTAATAGGATAAAAACTCAGCTCAAACAAAAACATAATCTAAAAACACAGCTCAACCAAATCACGGCCCCCAGCCATATCAATGCTGCCATACTTTAACGACGTAGATTGGGTATTCTTCATGCAGAAATCGTCAATAAAGGAAAGTAGAGGCGTACAACGGAGTATCTGCACTAAAGCATCTTCACAAACCCAGCAGGTACCAGCTGAAACAGGATCTTCGTTGGACCTTTGCAGTTGCAGAGAGTCTTGAAGAGTCCCGAACCCCAAATCACTCAAAAAGATGCAGTAAAGAAAACCCCTGACTGGCAGCCGAGCAAGCATTCTCTGCCTTCAACCGAAATTTCAAAGCACAAAGCACCATGATTCGGTATAAAGCACTACTCAGTTACCTGAATTGAGATCCTTTTCCTTCAATTTTCTATGTAAAACCTCATTCAATCATAAGTAATCAAGCTGTGTTGCTAATAAACCAGTAGCTTTCCGAAAGCACTTATTGTCATGAAATGAAGTTACAAATTAGAACTGATAGAGTAAGAGTTGTCATCCTTGGTTTCCCTTAATCATAATTAGCATTGAACGCCAGATAGCTACTAGGAATTCATGAAGTCCACTTGATCATTACAATAATACCATACCGAGGCAATGGTTCGATAATTCCGTCGAGATAGAATCCAGATTTAGAGATTAAACAACATAGCCCCTTTTGTGATGATCCGGACTCCCGCAAGGAACTGTGCAACATTAAACAGTGACTACGGGGAGCTTGTACAGTGCATCGGAGCTTGTAGAATCGAAATTGGACATTTAATATAGACTCTGCGCGAAAACCGGAGCAAATAGAATTTTCCGAGAGCTTTCGGCAAAATTTCGGATGAGAATTTGGCGAAACGGACGTCGTATTTGGACTCAGCGCGCGAAAACGATCAAAATGGTATATTCGCTTTATTTTTCGACACTTGGTACTGTTCACCGGAACAGTAACCCGCTGGCCGGAATTACTGTTCCGGCCGCCGGCAGCGACCGGCGGGCGGCGGCGCACGGCGGCGGGCAGCGGCGCAGCGGCGGGGCAGCGGCGGAGCGCGGAGGAGCGCGGCGCGGGCAGCGCGGGCAGGCGCGGGCAGGCGCGGGCAGGGGGCTCGGGTGCGCGGTCCATGGGCCAAGCGTGCACCGGGAGCACCGAGTACCTCCCTTGCCATGTGGCGCTTCCCCATTGGTGGGCCGGCTTCTAGAAGCCCACGGGGACTGTGACACATGGCACACTCCTATAGACCGACAAACTTCCGGAAGACCCGGAGCGCGGACCGGGCGTACACCACGTGGGACACGTGGCAATTTCTCATTGGGCCTGCACAGGCTGTTTGCTGTTTTGTGGACACGTGGCGCCTTCTGGTTGGCCCATTTCGGTGTTTCCTGTTCGGATCGGATCCCGTGTGGGAATATTCCCTTTTGGCCCACTTTATAAGGGGTCCCCCACCCCCTCTCTTTGCACCTCGGGTTGCGCGCCGAAGAGAGAGAATCAGAGAAAGTGTTCTATACCAAAGTTTTTCCTCTCTCTCTCTCCTCTCTCTCTCTCTATAATCTCAGGATTTTAGGAGTTACAGATAGCAAGATATCTGCGACGCGGCGCACTGCGACGATTTTCTTTTTAGGCCCATTTCCCGTCGCAGTTCCGTCGAAAATTCACTGCGGGCTAACCGGGTGGAATTTTTGGACGATTTTTGTGGCACCGCGACCGTAAGAGGTAAGGCTTCGATTTCCGTGTTGATCATTTTGCTCCGTTTCGTACTTTTGGCATGATTCCCGAGTCCTCTTTGACCCCCTTTTTACTGTGGTAATTTTTGGACAGCACCGACTTCTCCGATTTTTATCTTGGCGTAGGAGCATCAGATCGAGGCGTTCAAAAAGTCGATTTTGATCTACTCATCGCGAGGAACGCAACCGTGATTTTTCTGGGATTTTAGGAGCTCATTTTAGAGGTGAAAAATTCCTCTTTTCTCGTGTTGTCTGAAAAACAGCAAATACTGTACTTTTCGGGATTTATATTTACACCGGGAGCGTTGATTTGCAGGAATTGAGGACTGCGGACAGCCAGGAGACTACCTGGGGTGTTGTTTGAGCTGTTCGAGGTGGGCGGTTGTTGCTTACCTCATTTTTGACAAGCTCACTGGGATTACTAGATATCCCCTAAAATATGACAATTAATGAGAACCATTGGGACAACTAACAGAACTACTAACAGGACTACTAACAGGACAACAAACAGGACAATTAATGAGAACCATTGGGACAAATTAATATGACAAATGACAAGGACCGCTGGGACAAACTCCCCTAAAACTTAATATAACCCCACAAAAGATATGATGACTTATATTGGGACACTGTGATTGAGACAAAGGCTATGATCTCGCATGCAAATGACTTTTATTCAGTAAATCAATTGTTTTAAACCTTTGACACTATTTTACAACTTTTAAAAATAAAGACAGTTGCATGCATGCCCGGACATCAGGTAAGGCCACTATTCATTGCTACACTATCATATTGGGATTTGAACATGTTTCATTGTTGTCCTTTGCATTCATATGTTGTTGCTCAAGTGTGAGCAGGGGTTTGGGATAGTGTAGCCAAGGTTGTGCTAGATTGTGGACTTGTGGGGTATTGCGGTGACCGCGGACAGTAGGCGGTTGACCAGATGTTTATCCTTGCATCAGATTGGGGTTGAGTTTGGTTTATTTATTGCATCAGTTGGGGATCGGGTTTTCCTAGAGGATGGTTTTCCCCACTTTGATCATAGTCATGATCCAGTCCTGCTGTTTTATGGCACTTCTGATACTTATTACTGAGATATTTTACTCGTGTGGGTCGCTCCCCTCGAGTGCCACTCCGGAGTGTGTTGCAGACATGCTTAGAGTCTTTAAGACTCCTATCCCCTATCGGTGTTATGCATACCCGATTTGGTAATTATCCCCTATCGGTGATAGGCATTGGCCAGCACACCCGATTTGGCAAGGCACAGCAGGCAATATCAGTTATTGTTACATACAGTCATTTCGTGCTACATGGCATTTAGAGGCATAGTGGTGATAGTTTCCTTTCTTTTCAGCAGCCTTTATAGCTTACCACTGTTCTTTTATGTCGCCTCTAGTAGTCCTAGTGGGTGCGTCAGAGTTGAGGTTTTTACCCACTAGGGGAGGCTACTGGTTTATCTAGTAGTTCTCACCCCCATTGTTATTTTCTGTTTCTTCCTTCTCCCTTATTTTGCAGAGTCATTTGCGGGAGCTGCTAGGCCATCGGCAGCGGATCGAGGTAAGGGGATCGCCGAATAGATAGATCTCCTGGGAGACTGAGAGCTGTAGATAGAGGCTGTACCCTTCACTCAGACTGTGGTATTCCCCTTTTATTTTGGGTCTGGCGTTAGCCAGCTGGTTGTACTATCTTGGTGAGCTGGGAGATTATTGTACTTATTACAGTTTTATTTGTAGTCCCAGTCTGAGATACTATGTGGTTCTTCTATTTCAGCTCTGGATTATGCTCTTTTATTGTTCATATTATATCGGAGCAGGTTACCAGCGCTTCGTGTACGCGGGAAATCCCGTGTACACGGCGGATCTGTTGGCGAGCCCGAGGTCCGGGGCGTGACACCTTCAATCAAGTATACCTATTTAAAATCCAAACTCTAAAGGGCCCGATAGAAAAACGACCATTTCAACTTGAACAATCTTCAAGCTTCAGACACACTTGCAAAAACTAATTTTCTGGAACCAATACAATGAAGCTGAATCCTCCTTGTCTTGAATAATTGCTGAGAAAACTTGAAATGCCCAGAAACCCGCGACACCGAAAGTAGCCATTGTGTAGCTCCCCACATATAAGTCGACCAAGCAACCCATACCGAAATTCGAAACTTTTGAGCTCCTAAACCAAAATTCTGTGAAATGCACAACCCAAAAAGTTCCATCAACTAACCCACTTTGGCGCAGAGAAAACAACTCCCAAATTCAAGCAGAGATAGACACCAAGTAGCACCAATAACCATGCTCCAACACCGGCGGACTCTAGCTAGTCCACAAACTGTATCAAGACCCTTCAGATAGAACGAGCATACATTCCTGCAATCAAACAACCTTGGTAGACCAGATAAGCCCGAGAAACATTTTATACCACACCCAGGCACAAAGTCGCCGAGGCCGCCAGGGTAGAAACCAGATAAGAGCCAAAACGAGAGAGTAAACAGAATTGGTTATAGCACCTTAGACTATGAATCCCCCCCCCCCTTTTTTTTTCCAACATATCATCAAAATTTGACTTGATGTCAAATAGCTCCTTCGCTATCACCATCTGATTGAAGGGGGGCCCTATAAAGAGCAGTCCACAGAAAAGGAAAGCCAATGTTCCTGCAGAAGGTTCCACCAAAGTACTCCGATTGCCGGAGCCAGAGCCGAAACAAAAAAGGAGAAGCACCGATGACCATGCTGAAATATCCACAATTCACCAATGATACTGAAGCGTCTTCGAGCCCAGCTTAAAAAAGAACAGATAATTGCTCCCCGTTGTCTTGAAAAAAAGAGAAAAAATAGGAGGAGCAGTTGTAGGAAAGGATTAGCCCCGGTGTGAAGGAACAAAAACAGGTGAACCCCCAAGGACAAAGGTCCAGAGATTGAGGGTATTGAGAATTCTTGAGACACAGATGTTACTCTGGGAAGATCAATCATTGAAGATACGCCTGTTGCGTTCCAGCCAAAGTTCCCAACAGGTAGCGGCAAATAAGAGATCAAAGATTGCTTTATTTCGACCCTTCAATGTCATCCTCGCGCCCCGCCATCTACTCGCAAAATCCCCCGAGTAGTGAAGTAATCCGTACCAAGTGAGTGGCCAGAAATGAAGTAGCTCCTCCCAGATCGACCTCGCAAACTTACAAAAGAAGAAGAGATGATCCAAATTTTCGTCTCCTGCACGACAAGTCATGCAGATAGATGGCCCCGACCAACCTCTTTTTTTAAGGAGCTCCGTAGTGAGTAGCCTATATCTAGCTGCAATCCATAGAAAGATTTTCGTCTTGAGCGGTATCCTAATTTTCCACAAATGCAGAATTTTACTGTCGTTGACCCCGTCAAAGGAAATGGCATTGTAGGCAGTCTTGGTAGAGAAGATCCCGTTAGAACTCCATCTCCAGTGAATCAAGTCTTCGGAATTGGACAGTCGGAAGCTGTTGATCGCTGCCTGCAGGGTAAGCAGCTCGCGCCTAGCCTCCGGACAGAGAATGCCTTGAAAACCCAACTCTGTCTTGGAACCGTAACGACGAAGCCAATTAGAGACCGAAAGATGTTTGAGGAGGGCCGCTCCAAATAAACGTGGGAAGGTGATGCGCAAAGACGAATCGCCGTTCCAACGCGCATTCCAGAAAGACGTCGCTTTACCGTTTCCGATTGTATAAGTGGTGGAAGAGATGAAGAAAGGAGCAATTGAAAGCAAACCCTTCCAAATCGGGCAACAACCAGTCGGCGGCGACTCAGTCGAAAGGGGTGGCCGGTGGGAATAGTGTTTCGAATTCAGCAAGCGCACCCAAGGCAGCGCCTTAGAAGTATGAAAGCACCAGAGACCTTTCAAAAGGAGAGCGAAATTGGCGTTGCGGAGGTTGCGGATACCCAAGCCCCCGTACTTAGTCGGGCGACATAAGTGTTCCCATTTGACCAGGCAATGAAAGCCGCTATTTAATCTTTTCCCCTTCCAGAAGAAGTCTCGTCGAATCTTTTCGATTGATTTAATTACCCAGCTAGGTAGAGAGAAGGCCGAGCAAAAGAAGGTCGGAATGGAGGAGAGAACCGAGTTTAAGAGCACCAACTGCCCCCCCCCTAGAGAGCAAAAGGCTCTTCCACCCCGCCAGGCGCTTATCCGCTTTCTCGATGATAGGGAGGAAGTCAGATTTTCGCAACGCCTTAGGTGATAAAGGTAAACCCAAGCACCTTAAGGGAAATCCTTGAGATTGGCAACCAAAGAAAGATGCGAGAGCTTCGGAATTGGGGCTCGGTAGGTTAACCGAAGAAATGGAACTTTTGCCGTAGTTGATATTAAGGCCTGAGATCTCCGTGAAAGCGTCAAGAATGACATTGATGACCCTTGCCGATCTATCGGAACCATCAAAAAAAATAAGGATATCGTCAGCGAATTGTAGGGTGTGGACTCTGACAGTCCCGATGCCCACCGAAGGAAGGTCGAGAGAAGAAGAAGCCGCCTGCAGCATTCTGAATAGCACATCGATACACAGTATGAAGAGGAGGGGGGACAGAGGGTCGCCTTGACGCAGTCCACGTTTGCAAGGGAAGGAGTTGCCCGGGACCCCATTAAGCAAAACCGCCGTACTGGAGGAGTGTAAGAGATCCATAATCCAACCTATCCACTTGGACCCGAATCCTCGAGCCACTAACAGATCCTGCAGGAAGGCCCAGCCGACGTGATCGAAGGCCCTTTCAAAATCAATCTTGAGAAGCGCCGCTTTTTGCTTAGATGAGTGAAGATGATGGAGTAAGATATGGGCGCAGAGAAGTTATCAAGAAGCGATCTCCCTTTAATAAAAGCCGTCTGAAACGGATTGGCAAGGTTGCCCAAGAGGCCCTGAAGTCTAACCGCCAGAACTTTTGAGATAATTTTGACCATACTGTTCTCAAGGATTTGACAGGGTTTGAACATAGATTTTTTATTTTTTTTTTACTCAATACTTAAAATTTTAGTAAAAGAATAATTAAATTTATTAACTAACTATTCAAATCTATAATAAGTTTGACATTAACAAATTTAAACTAGATAAAATTTATTTTTATATTATTATTATTATTATTTTATATTTAGATTTTTTTTTTATTTTGAAATTTTTTTCTGAGTTAAAATTGTATTTTTTTATCTAGAAAATATGAAGAACATAGGTCTTACTTTAATTTTTTGAAAAATTTTATTTATTTAATTTGAACTAAACTATATCCCGACGGTTTAAATTTGTTATAATAATTTGCTAAAACCGTTGCTAAAATATATTTTTGCCAGCACTTTTCTTAAACGTTACTAAATTAATTGTCGTTATAAATCAACTTTTTTGTAGTGATCCCTTTACAATTGTTATTTACGACTGTATTAAAAAATCACTTTCACTGCATCTTCTATTGTAATCAAGCTCTACTATGCTTATGGGCTTTTTCCTCACAATTTTTTTTTGTACATTTATAATTAGGGTGTAAAAATTAGACACTAGCTATTCATGCTCCGTTTGATATTGAGATCTATCTATAAAATAGAGTTAGAAAAATATAAATATAAATATATATTTTTATATTTTTTTCATATGATCACAGAAAATATATTTTAACAGACTTATTGCAAGAAATGCGATATTATGTACGAAAACAAATAGTATAATTTTTTATCGTACTTTTTCACCATACATAACACAATATTCTTGTAATCCAAATGGAGTCAAAAGCTAATATTTTCTCACTAGTCTTATCATTTTTTTAAAATTTCTAACACTAATTTTTTTTTTTTTTTAAAAAAAAATTAACTCTTAGACAAATGTGTAATACCAAATAAAATCTTTAGATCGTAACTTCTGTCATGATTTTTAATTTCCTAAAATTGGTGGTAGACAACGGTTCTTTCTTTCGATTCGTCCTCGTGTGCAATCTGTAAAAAGCGAAATGTTTCCTGTCTATTCCCTTATCCCCGGAGATGGAGCCGTCACAGAAAATTTAGATTAGGGTTAGACCGGGACTGCCGTTATGTCATATATATATATATATATATAAAACCTAATGTAAGGATGTTTTAATCACGTCCGTCCATCAAGGACGTATCCAGATACATCCTAACAGATTGGATTGACTGTATCTTTAAAGATCGCCTTGAATAAATCACGTAGGCCACATCCAACATTCTCCCACTTGGCCTAGTGATATATTTAATACTGTATAGGTGATTTAAAACTTTATTAGGTACCTACCAAATTATACAGTCAAAACTTTTACTCAATCAAGAAATAACAATATTTTGATTATAACGGTCATATTCAAAATGAACACTTCTTTCTATATATCACAAGCATATTTTCCTTAATTAAATATCTTTATGAGTTATAACTATATGAACTTACTATAAGTTCAACTCAGAGTTCCACTTTAATGCACAATAATACTTTAATGTATAAATATAATTTTATGCGCATAAATATGCAAAACAAATAATTTTATTCAAATAAAAATAGTCACTGAAGTCTTTATACAAAAAGAAAAAAACTCAAACTGTAAATGAACTCAAGATACCCTTACGATCAATATGATCCTTGAATTTGTTTGCCGGCAATGCTTTAGTCATAGGATCAGCGATCATCATCTCAGTCCCAATGTATTTGATATTCACCATATTCTTCTTGTCGTATTCTTTCACAGCAAGAAACTTTATATCGATGTGCTTATTGCGATCTGTAATTCGACTATTCTTAGTAAAGAACACTGCAACAGAGTTGTCACAATGAATCTTGATAGGCCTTGAAATAGAATTGACAACTCTTAAATCTGAGATAAAATTTCTCAGCCATAAAGCCTGTGACAAAGTCTCATAACAAGCGATGAACTCTGCCTCCATAGTGGATGTAGCAACTGTATCCTGCTTGGTGCTCCTCCAAGATATAGCACCATGAGCAAGGAAGAAAATATATCCTGAAGTGAATTTTCTAGAATCCACACATCCAGTAAAATCGGAGTCCGAATAACCCACCACCTCAAGATGGTCAGAATGTCTGTAGGTGAGCATATAGTCATTTGTTCCCTGTAAATATCTAGCTCATAACCTTTTTCGCACCTTTCAAGCGATTAAGGCTAGGGTTGCTCTGGTATCTGCCCAGCATCCCTACTGTATGCGCTATATCAGGCCTAGTATAGGCTTGCGCATACATCAAGCTCCCTACTGCAGAGGCATAGGGTATGCTCTTTATATGCTCTCGCTCTAAATCATTCTGTGGACACTGTTTCTGATTGAATTTATCACATTTCACAATTGGTACAACTGTAGGTGCATAATTTGCCATATTAAACATTTCTAAACTCTTTTGATGCAGGCTTTTTGAGATAGATCCAAAATTCTTCGGGATCTATTTATATGAATCTTTATACCAATGACATAAGAAGTTTCATCCATATCCTTTATCTTAAAATTCTTAGAAAGAAATTTTTTAGTCTCTTTAAGCAAATTTAAATCACTACTTGCAAGCAGAATATCATCCACATACAGGACTAAGAAAATATATTTACTCTCACTGACCTTAAGGTATATACATTGATCTCCGATATTTTCTACGAAACCAAATGTAGTAATTACATCATGAAATTTGATATACCACTGACGGGAGGCCTATTTCAGTCCGTATATAGACTTCTTTAGTCTGCAAATAAGGTGACTGTTCTTATCTGTGCTAAAACCTTCGGGCTGTTGCATGTAGACTATTTCCTCTATATTCCCATTTAGAAATGTCATTTTCACATTCATTTGATATAGCTCTAAATCAAAATGAGCTACCAAAGTCATGATAATTCTTAATGAATCCTTCTTAGATATCGGAGAGAAGGTTTCATGATAATCAATGCCTTCTTTCTGAGTGAAACCTTTGGCAACAAGTCTGACCTTATATCACTCTATGTTACCTAAAGAGTCCCTTTTGGTCTTGAAGACCCACTTACAGCCAACGGCTTTGACTCCTTATGGTAACACAACGAGATCCCAAACTCTATTTTTTGCCATAGATTTCATCTCTTCCTTCATGGCATTATACAAAAAGGAGGATTTATCCCCCTACATGGCCGCTGAAAACGTCCATGGGTCTTTATGGTGCCCAACATTATAGTTAGACTCCTGGAGATAGACTATATAATCATCAGGAATTATCGATCTCTTTTGCCTTGAGGATCTTCTTAAGCCAACCACCTCCTCTAGGTTTTCATTATGCTGTGCAACTGACTCTATGATTGTCTGTTCCTCTTGGAAAAGCTCTTCATGGGAAGGTTCAACTGGTTCAACATTTTCATGCTCTATGATTGGTTGGTCTCCAATGTGGTCAAATTGATCTCTTGGAAAAGCAACTAAATCATCATCTAACCAGTTGAATCCCCTACATCCTCAAAATCCATCTTTTGAGGAACAACACTCCCACTAGCTTCAGAATCCTCAAGAAACTTGGCATTCCTGACCTCAACTATCTTGGATGAGTGATTTGGACAATAAACGAATCCCTTGGAGTTTACCGCATAGCCAATGAAGTATCCATTGACTGTTCAGGAATCCAACTTCTTTATATGTAGGTTATAAACCCTTACCTCAGCTGGACATCCCCATACATGCAGGTGATTTAAACTAGGATTCCACCATTTCCATAACTCAAAAGGAGTTTTGGAAACAACCTTCGATGGAATCCTATTTAAAACATACACCGCTATCTTTAGTGCTTCACTCCAAAGAGATGATGGGAGATAATAGTTGTTAAGCATACTTCTTACCATATCCATAAGTGTTATATTTCTCTTTTCGACAACACCATTTTGTTGGGGCGTGCCAGGCATCGTATACTGAGCAATGATGCCTTCACTTTCGAGGAATTGAGCAAATGGACTGGTCATTTGACCTTTATCCGTATGTCTTCCATAGTACTCACCCCCTCTGTCGAACCTCACAATCTTATTTTCCTATCCAATTGTTTCTCTACCTCAACCTTATATGCTTTGAAAGCATTGAGTGCTTCAGCTTTTTCAAATAAGAGATAGAGATACATGTATCTAGAGTGGTCATCAATGAATAAGATAAAATATCTCTGACAATTGAAATGAGGAATAGGAAAAGGTCCACATATATCTGTATGTATGATCTCAAGAATTTCATAACTCCTTCTTGCATTTTTAGTGGTATTTGTGTTGGTATCCTTTCCCTTTATGCATTCGACACAAGTACCAAAATCGGTAAAGTCAAGATCTTTTAGGATCTTTTCTTTTACCAATCGCTTTATTCTCTCTAAAGAGATATGAGCTAAACACTTGTGCCACAAAGAAGAGGAGGAGTTTTTCTTAAGAATGTTTTTTTTAACACCAATGCTATAATTAACATTAAAGTTTTTCTTAAAAAACTGACTTAAAATTAAATTTGTACAAATCGTTTACCAAACAATCATTGCCAACAATAACATTATCAAAGAAGATAGTAAAAGATTTATTTTCAAATAAAAACTTAAAACTTTTATTTCTCAGTTTAGAAATGGAAACTAAATTTCTAGAAAAATTTTAGGAACATAAAAACCAGTGTTAAGTTCAAGTACAAAACCAGTGTTAAGTTCTAAAATATAATTTCCTACAGCTTCAACTTGAGATTTATTTCCTTCTCTACTAATTAAAATCCTTTCATTTGACTTCAACATCTTTAGGTTGTGAAAATCATGCATGGTATTTGAAATATGTACAGTAGTGTCAGAGTCAATCCACCATGTGTTTTTAGGAACATTAACTAAATGAGATTCATAACAAATATAGATAGTTTCAATACCTTTCTTCTCAAGCCAAGCTTTATACTTCAAGCAGTCCCTTTTCATGTGCCCTTTTTTCTAATAGAAGTAACATTGATCCTTTTTTGCCAAAATTCTTTATTGGCAATTGTGTTGACTTCTTGGAATTGGAGGCACTCTTGCCTTTTTCCCCTTTTGTGCTGAGTCGCCAAATTGACAGAATATGTCATGATTTCCGACTTCTCTTGCTTAAGTCTCTCATCTTCTTGAACAGACATGGTTAGTAATTCATTTATTGACCATTCATCTTTATGTGTATTGTAGGAGATCTTAAAGGGGTCAAACTCAGACAATAATGAGTTTAGAATCAGATGGACTAAGAAAGGAGTCGAAGATCTCAACTTTTAAAGCTTTTAGTTGAGCTGCTATATTCCGCATCTCTATGATATGCTCATGCACACCCTTGGTTCGATCATATTTGATGCCCGAAAGTCGCTTTATCAGCGTGCTCGCCAAAACTTTATCGGAACTAACAAATTGCTCCCCAATGGCCTTTAAGTAATCCTTGGCTTTATCACATTCTGGAATTGATTCCCTTATGCTTTTTGATACTTTAGACTTTATGAGCATTAAGCTTGAGTGGTTGGATCACTCCCATTTATCTTGCGCAGATTTCTGCTGTGGAGTCATTGGCCCTACTACCTTAGGCGGTTCCTCAATGCGCAGAGCCAAGTCAAGATCCATATAACCCAAGGTAAAAAGAATGTTTTCTTTGCAATCAAAATAGTTGTCCCCAGTAAGCATAGGATTACGAAAAACATCACTAAGAAATGCAGTAGAGGAAGAAGCTGCAACAATGAAATAAATATATGATTTTATCGCATACTATCAGACAATAATCTATAAATTAGATAAATTCAACCTTCCTGTGTGTAGAGGCGCTACACACATAGAATTTATCTACTTTAATAATAAGACTAGCGGAAAACTAATTCCTCGATAACTAGATTTCTGTATCTGTGGGTATAAAAAAACTTGTTATCTAGAGATTTATTCCACTATCCTATTTTAGTCAAAAATTTAAAAAATTATAATTTTATTTGACTGCAATAAATAGTTAAACTTTAATTCAATGTCAAAAATCCTTATGTGTTCTTCTCGATAACTAGATTTCTGTATCTGTGGGTATAAAAAAATTTGTTATCTAGAGATTTATTCCACTATCCTATTTTAGTCAAAAATTTAAAAAATTATAATTTTATTTGACTGCAATAAATAGTTAAACTTTAATTCAATGTCAAAAATCCTTATGTGTTCTTCTCTATTTGCAGGATGCTGTGGCTAGTATCAAATATAATGAAAAGAGAAAACAACTTTATATAACATTGAATAATCATTAAAATTAAATTAGGAATCTGCATAAATTTTTGGGTTAACCTTAATTTAATGTCATTTTTTTTTAATACCATAAATGATCATTTACTATGAGTAGGATGCTCTGGCTGCTTCTAAACATAGTTGATCTTATAAATCTTTATATGACATCGAATGATCCAATATTTTATATTATTCCTAAACGCAGCGGAAAGTATAAAAAAAATTTATACAACTTTATGTGACTCAAAATTTATAAACTGTATGAAAACTATATATACACTACTCTAAATTTTCATGATCACTGTATGTGTGTTTAAAATAAAATAAAATAAAAACTAAACACACTGCTTTATAGTTATGAATAAATAAATAAATAAATGAATAGTACAAAAATCATATATAACAAAAACCATACGTTATACATAATTTTGATATAGATTTCTTTTATAATGATTAGTCACAATACAAAAAATATATATATTATCTTTTCTCTTTAATAATAATAATAATAATAATAACAACAAATTTTTTTTCGGGTTGAAGCCCTAACATGGGCTATCACATGCATCCCCAAAAAGGTTGCACTGTACGGCCCCTTGTGGAGCGCCTAATGCGGTCGCGGCGGCGTTGGCGCCTTCCTCCGAATGCCGGTTCTGATGGGACCGGTCAACGCCACCACTTATGTAATCCGGCGATAAAAATTTATTATTACTATTATTATTATTTTAAATGAAAAGGAAAACAAACAAAATTTAAAAGAAACAAAATACGACAAAAGGTTTGGCCCTGATACCACATATAATATCAAATAAATACTTTAGATCGTACCTTCTGCCATGATTTTCAATTTTCTAAAATTGGTTGTAGACGACGGTTCTTCCTTTCGATTCGTTCTCGTGCGCAATCTGCGAAAAATGGAATGTTTTATGTCTATTCTCTTATCTCCGGAGATGGAGTCGTCACAAAAAATTTGAATTAGTGTTAGACCGGGACTCCTGTTATGTCATATATATATATATATATATATATATATATATATATATATATAGGGTCCGGCTACTATACTCTTATGAGTAAAATTTTTTTGTACTCATAAGTTTTCATCCATTGGATGAAGAAATGTGTGGTTAGGATTATAGTAGTCCCTGGGATTTATACTATTTCACCAACAACCTAGTAAACCCTAGGGGGACTACTATCATCCTAACCGCACATTCTTTCATCCAAGGGTAAAAAAGTTTTCAGTATAAAGGGGTTTATACTTATAAGAGTATAGTAGCCTATATATATATATATATATATATATATATTTCATCCGTTAGATTTTACTATTTCCCCAACCACCCATTAAACCCAAGGGACCCACTATCATCTCAACCACATATCTTTTAATTCAACGGTTAAAAACCTAATAGCACCAATAACTTTATACTATTAATTGTATTCCAGCCTAACTCTCTCTCTCTCTCTCTCTCTCTCTCTCTCTCTCTCTCTCTATATATATATATATATATATATATATATATATATATATATATATAAAATATCTAATGTAAGGATGTTTTAATCACGTCTGTTCATTAAGGACGTGTCCAGATACATCCTAACAGATTGGATTGACTGTATCTTTTAAGATTGCCTTAAATAAATCACGTGGGCTACATCCAATAAAATATCTAATGTAAGGATGTTTTAATCACGTCTGTTCATTAAGGACGTGTCCAGATACATCCTAACAGATTGGATTGACTGTATCTTTTAAGATTGCCTTAAATAAATCACGTGGGCTACATCCAATAAAATATCTAATGTAAGGATGTTTTAATCATGTCTGTTCATTAAGGACGTGTCCAGATACATCCTAACAGATTGGATTGACTGTATCTTTTAAGATTGACTTAAATAAATCACGTGGGCTACATCCAATAAAATAAATATAAAATTTACACTCTATATTTAAGTAGGTTGTATAAGTGGTATTTTTCATGAAAAAATTGTTACTCTAAAAAGCACTATACAAGCCCATTTACTTTTCAACCTTTGTAGTTAGATATTTAATATTAACAAATTTTTTAAAATAATTTTACTTTAATTTTTTACTTTTATTTGATGGAAAAAATAAATTATCTATATCCAGTGCATTGCTATTTTCATGCTTTATATTGCATTAAATCTTACATTTCATTCTTATCATATATTAAGTTGGAGTTTTTAGTTTCTTCTATCATTAAAAATTAGTTAATTATATCAAAAAATTATGAGATAGATAGAAGCGTTGGATATGTAGCACGTGGACATACAAATGAACCAAGTACATACAAAAATTTCTTATAGTAAAGAAAGGACTAAATTGATATTATAAAATTTTAAAATCTTACATATCAAACTTAAAAGTTTGAATATCAAAATAATGCGAATCAAATGGCAATATAAGAAGAGAAGTGAATTTGGTTTTCAAGAGAAAAACCAAGTTTATTGTATCTACAAAAATCACTTATAATAAAATAAAATTAAAGAGTATGAGAAATGCAAACTCAATAAGCACAATATCGATTTGTTTCAATATTTAATTTTTTGCCTATATTTCTGCTAACTCTTAATCCTAGAGTTGGATTTTTACTATTCAAAGTTAACCCCGTGACAAGTGGTATTAGTGCTTTGTTGAGCTCATGGGATTGAAAATTTCGACCGGAAGGTTCGACCTCGGCGGCAAGATTGGGGTGAGCGGAGTCCCTCTAACGAAGGTACTAGGAGTCATTGAGGCACATGGGTGATACTTCGTTTGTGAGAGATGCGGAGTTGAGGTGTGGTGGACTCTAGTATAGTACTCTTGGAAATATGGCTAAGTCCTCAGTCGTGTGGCAGACTACGGGGCAATGATTTGGGAGAATCACTTTATGGTACGTGGTCGCGGTTGCCGCAGAGTTGGATTAGGCGAGTGCCTAAGGAACTTGAGGTCGTTAAGAGGCATTTGCGGCTCGGGACGGGAATGCATTAAGCAGTAATGTGTCTCCGAAACAGCGGTCTTTCGACAACAATATCTCTTCAAAGAAAGAGTTGGGTTTACTTCGTAGTGGCTGAGTTGGAGAATCCGAACGGAGAGGGTCATTGGTAGTAACACTTTTGCATGATAAAGTTGTGAAGGGGACCAGAGACTTCTTGTTGGGTTAGTCCTCGTATCTCAGTATAAGAAGATCGATAAGGAGGTCGATTACTCTTTGAGTGTGTACCCATGAATTGGATAGAGGTATCTTGGGGCGTGGAAAGAGATCGCGGCTGGGGCCTTTACACTCCAAGTAAGGTGAAAAGTTTGCATCTAGGCTGAGCGGGGGCATCGTCGACTGCTCGGGATAGCACCCACGTGTACAATGGATAGCATCCAGGTGGATTCTGCTCATGGGTGTAGTCAAGGTTGCAGTAGAACTGAAACTCACAGAGGGAAAGTGGACATTGCGAATGTATGGATTGGTCTGAGTGCGCTCGGCGGTGCTTGCAACTCATAGTGGGGGAGCACATTTGAGGGGAATGTGTCCCGATACTTGGCGACTGGATAAAGGAGCTCGTCTAAGAAATGTAGCGAATAGGACACACATAACAGAAGAGTTCACTTCGTGGAGCAAAAGTTGGAAACCTAGACTGGACAAGTTTGTGGCAGTAACAGCTAAGCTTTGGGCTAGATTGTGAAGGGGGCGAAGGGTTGTTGGATGGTTTGGTATTTCTCACTTGGTGTGAGAAGGTTGATGAGGAGATCGGTTACTCTTTATGGTGTGGCCACAAGTTGGACGAATGGGACTCCCTACTCGAGTGGATCAAATGGTGAGATTTGGACCTTGTTCGGCGGAACAAGGCAAATAGCTATATTTGGGGGATAAGCAGTGGCAGTGCTAGTGACTCGAATTAGCGCGCACGCATCCGTAGCGAGCAGGTTGTGCGGACTCTGCTTGTAAGCAACAAAGGTTGTGTTAGGGCATGAGCTTCTAGGGAAGAGAAAGAGTTGGAAGTGATTGGACTCGAGTGTAGACGAGGGTACAAGTCATAACACTTGAGCGGACCTTGGTCTAGGGTCACCTAGAGACATGTTGCTGGGAGGGGAAAAACTCAGTTCTCAACTACAAACGGGTCGAGGTATCGAAGTTTTGCGAGGTGGTGGACGCTCAATGGCAATATTATCGTGATTAGCAGACTTGCGAAAAGACTAGCAGAATGGTTAGGCTGGGTTCCGTTCAGCAGCTATCGCAAAGGTGATTGCTGGAGGGAGGCAGGACGACAAGTTTTGAGTAAGGAGAACGAGGTGTCATTAGTCTCTGTTGGGGCCAAAATGTGGCTTGCACATGACCGGCCCCTTTGGGTGACCCTCCAGATGTGTCGAAGTGCGCCGCGTGCCAACAATCAAGCGATCGGGCAAAGGAGGGATCCGCTTGGTCGGATTCTCCTCTGGTAACTTCTCACGATCGCTCGACTGAGGACAGCCGGAGCGGGTTTACGGAGGTACAGAGGGATCGCCAGTTTTGACTTAGGGTAGTCAAACTGTGTAAAGATATAAATGTACGATTGATGAGCCGACTGTAACGTTTAAGTACAAAAATCACCAATAAAGACACGGTTGATTGGCCGGTTTACACTATAGAGGCGAAAAAAATAAATAAAGACACGACTAAGCCGGTCTACACTCTAAATGCAAGAATAAAGACACGACTGAATGGTCGGTTTACACTTTATATTGATAAGAAGAAGCGGATACAAGTGGAAAAAAGAGATAGAAGGATTACAATTATGCCTACTTCTAGAAAAGCAGTAAAAAAAAAAGAAAAAATAGTTAAATTAACCTACTCCTAGATAAATGAAGAAGCTAGGGTGGTATCGGGCTTACGAGATTGCCGGACCCCATTTCCTTCGATGGTTCGGGTATTTATACATTTCTCGAATCGTGTTATTTAGGTGCCGATTTGAATCATCGGCCAAAATTTGGGGAGGTTATCGGATAACCAACAACTACTTCCTTTTGAGCCAAAAGCTCTCAATCAGGCCAATAGTTGTTTCTCCGTCTAGGTTCATCTCTTGATCGTTGCGCCAGAGCGTAATTCTTGGCGCTTTTCGACGCTGGACGTTGCTTGCCTTTCTGGGTTAACCCCTTAATTGTTGTATCAAAGCGTGATCTTCGGCGCTTTCCATTGCTGGACGCCACTTGCTGCTTTGGGGTCTGTTACGAGTTTCACGCCTGAATCTCGCCTTCATTCTTTCCAAGATCTTTCCTTCTGCAGTTTTGAGCAGCTGAGGATTGACCTTGACTTTGCCTCTCATGTCGCTTGATTGAGGCGGTCTGGTATCTTACTCTGGCTGCTTCTCTTGTCGGCCGATTCTCCTATCGGCTGGTGCCTTCGGCCCATAGCCTTTGTCGTGTCTTGTGTCTTTATATGACCGAAATCGGTCCGAATTAGGATGCGGATCCTTCTTCGGTTGAGGCATGCGCCTTGTACTGTATTGCTACACACTTAAGACCGACCTAAAACAAAGTACGGGTCTCTTCTTCTTCGGCTTGATCGACCGAAGGTTGATTTCGACTCCGCATGCATCATCGACTGTTCGAGGTGGTCGAATGCCTTGTGGCAGCCGAAGCTAGTCCTGAACGAGGCATTGGTCCTCTTTGTCACCTGTTTCTCCTATCGGCTGATACCTTCAACCGATAGTGTACCACATGCGGTATGCCTCCGTATTCGGGGCTGGTTGCAAGTCCTTCCTTATTGACTCAAACCTTTGTCGGCTGATGCCTTTCAACTGATGGTTGACGCCACGTGTCGCTTTCTCCTGTGATAGAAAATTTTGCTCTCAATAGTCTCGAATTTGGCTAAGGACTTTGGTTGGGAACCGAAGTCGAGTTTAGCGAGAGCCTGAAGAAAGCAGGCTTGAGCGACCTGGAGTGCGAAGGCCAAAAGTGCTGAGCATCAACAAGCAGCAAAAATGCGGAGCAATCAGAAGGCATGACAAGAGTTCATGGTGGAGTGAGTAGAAGTATGGAGTAACTGAGGACAAGTTTGTCTCGATGAAAGACTTGAAAACTCGTAGAGACCATGGGTGTGGCTCGATGTTATGCGATTATTGAGGCATTTGGGTGTAACAATTGTTGAGTGCGAAGAGGGCATGAGATTGGAACAAGTACTTACTGATCTTGGAAAGGGTTGGATTTTAATCTGACCTTACCGTTTGGTTGTGGATAGGAGTTCAAAAGGGGAACCCTACTCTATTACGACATTTTGAGGTGGAGAAGTGAAGGCGAGCTGCGAGCTGATTCGTGTGGAACGCTCCAAGACGTGGGACGTTTGGAGTTTGACCTCGGAGTGAGCGAGGGAGAGTCACTTTACCGAAGTTTAAAGGAGTTGGTGCATGTATGTAAGGAAATATTCGCGGAATATACCGAGTGCACTAGGTCGTCCAGTGGCGTTCTGGGGAGAGATTGCTAGTTGGAAAATTATTTTCCTAAGAGGGAGGTATAAAGCTGGCTACTGGATTCGAAAAACTTTGGTTAAGTAAGGGCGACAGGGATGGTGAGGTCGGATGACGCCCTTGGGAAAGACCAAGTTGCTAAGGAATGTCAGTACTATCTTGACACGTGACAAACTCTGTGACACCTCAATAGTCCCACATCGGATGGGAATGTGGATGTGTTTGGGTATATATAAGACTTGGACACTAGTAATAATAACTAGGCCTAAGCATTTTGGGCTGTGGTGTGGGCCCAACGAGTTATTATTGCTAGTGGGCTGGGTCGTTTACATTTGGTATCGGAGCCAATAACCAGCCGGAAGTGTGTGACGAGTCTCGGCTGAGTCTGGGTCTAGATGACAGGGCTAGCAAGACAAGTCTCACATCGCCTGATGATCTTGGGTTGCTGTGTGTGTGTTTGGGCTGACGAGAACGTTAGGCCTAAACGGGGGGAGTTTGTGACACCCCAATAGTCCCACATCGGATGGGAATATGGATATGTTTGGGTATATATAAGACATGGACACTAGTAATAATAAGTGGGCTTAAACATTTTGGGCTGTGGTGTGGGCCCAACGAGTTATTATTGCTAGTGGGTCGGGACGTTACATTTGGTATCGGAGCCAATAACCAGCCGGAAGTGTGTGGTGAGTCTCGACTGAGTTTGGGTCTAGATGACAGGGCTAGCGAGACAAGTCTCACATCACCTGGTGATCTTGGGCTGCTGTGTGTGTGTTTGGGCTGACAAGGACGTCAGGCCTAAACGGGAGAAGTCTGTGACACCCCAATAATCCCACATCGGATGGGAATGTGAATGTGTTTGGGTATATATAAGGCATGGACACTAGTAATAATAACTTGACTTAAGCATTTTGGACTGTGGTGTGAGCCCAACAAGTTATTATTACTAGAGCTATCGACGTCCTCGTCGATGTTCATCCACTTCTCCAACTTGGTTGATAGCTGCAACTACTTCTCCCGACCAGAGCCACCCTCGGCCTTGGCATCGCATGCCACACTGACTCGTTCTTGAGCAAGTTTGCTACCCAATGCATTGTTGAAGCTTCTCGGTCCTTCTCGACCAAATACTCCGTAGAAACATTTTGTCCCCTTGAGTTGAATCCTTAAAAGAAAAATGTTATCTCAATAAGGTCTCAACTCTTTCGGTACAAGGGAATAAAAAATTACTTTAAAAATAGCTTACTAAAACTTATTGAGAGAGTAGAGGACTTACATAAATATATAGCAAAGTTTTCAAACTCAAAAGAGTCCTATTATAAATCACAAATCTATCTATTTATAACCATAATAAAAAAATATAGTTGTTACAATGCATTTTCAAAAATAGGGCATGATCCCAAATTTACTTGTCAGCCTATAAACTGTATTGACACATTTTGATAAAATTTTGATATTTCACTCATACGATATAAGATTGCCTGATTCAAAAGGTGTTGGAGAGCTAACTCGACACGACATCAAATGAATAGGTCTTGACATAAATTTGATGTATATTTATCTAATTAATTTGGCTCTAACTTTCAGCCATTGCTTTCAACCGCGTATAAATGAAGCATTGGTGGGTTTAGATACGCCGCACACGGTAATTAGTATATTTGCATCAATTTGGTTTATGTGTGTCAGGTAGAGAATATAAATAACTTTTTCAAGTCCTTAATCTCAACTAAACTCTTAATATTAATATTTTACTATATAGCCTTGAATCAACTTGGTCAAATTGACCCAGTGAAGCATAACTAGCTTGTCTTGAACTTGAGCTCTTGAATCTTCTTTCGTATTACCATGTGGCCTCAAACTTGAGTTCTTCAAAGATAATAACTATTAAGATCAAACTCAACTAAAACATTTAATATAAATTAAATCATTATTTATAGTCATCAAAATACAATAGTTGATTAAAACCACAATGCCAATCAGTAAAACTTGACCGAAAATTAGGGTATAAAGAGTGCAATTTACGCAACAAAAATTGACCAACGAACCAAAAAGGATTGTAATCCTACAAACACTCCAATTGTAATCCCTCGTCATTTTCTTTTTTTTTTTTAAATAAAACCCCTAAAGCCCAAATTTAGAGATTGTTAAACCCTACAACTACTTGGACGAGGGATCGATTATGGGGATTATTACAATCCCTCTTACTTGTAAACTTTAGCATATCATACAATCCCTCATGCTACCTTTTTCTCGATTTTTTTTTTCTTTTTTTTTATATACTATGCATTTATATGCATTTTTCTATTTAAAAGTTAGGCAATTAATTAAATTGGAAGCATCATTTGAACAAAGAATTGACAGAATATGCAGTGCAGATAGTTCTTTTATCTCCAAAATTAAGGACTACAATGAAATATTATAGAAAGTTTAAGGACTAAAATGAAACTTAATTTAAAGTTTAGGGTCCTAAACATCCGAATCAAAAGTTCAGGATCAAAATAAAACTTTACTTAAAGTTCAGTCACTGGTAGAGGGGCTTTTTTTGAAAATGACCCTATCAAAATTTAAATTTTTAAAAATGACCCTGCAAAATTTAAATTTACAAAAATGGCCCTCTTCTTGCCACGTCAGCGCGCCACGTCAGCCCGGTCCGCCACGTCAGCGAGCCACAGCCGCGGTGCGCCTGGCGTGATTTAGTGAAACACGCAGGCTCTACCTGCGTGTTCTAAACACGCAGGGTCCACCTGCGTGTTTAGAACACGCAGGTTCTAACTGCGTGTTCTAAACACGCAGGCTGGGCCTGCGTGTTTAGAACACGCAGGCCCAACCTGCGTGTTTAATCAAACCCTATACACCCCGCGCCCGAGCCCGACCTCCTTCCTCACTTCATCCCTAAACTCTCTCTCTCTCTCTCTCTCTCTCTCTCTCTCGTTCCCGTGCCGCACCCGCCGCACCCACCGGACCGTCGTCGGAGGTGAAAGAGGCGCACGAGCGAGTTCTCTCTCTGTCTCTCTCCCTTGCACCCGATCTCCTTCCTCCTCACTTCCTCCCAAAGGTACTTTTGCATTTGTTTGTTTGTTTGTTTGTTTGTTTGTTTGTTTGTTTGTTTTTTTTTTTTTTTTTTTTTTTTTTTTTGTTCTGTGGTGAAATTGTTTATTTATGTTAAAATTGATAGGTCAAAATGCTAAGATCTGCTAAGATCTGCTGTAAAATAACATTAATAGGTCAAAATTGATAAAGTTTAGAGAATGTAATTGCCAAAATTAAAATTTTAATTGTTAAGTGATACTATGTGATACTATAGGATACTATGTTTTAAAAATAGATAATAAAAATAGATCGTTATACTATGTTTATGTGATACTATGTTTAAAAATGACTTAGAATAAATCTATAGGATAGTGATAAAAATGACTTATAAAAATATATGATAAAAATGACTTATGTGAGTACTTCAACAATGTTTCTTGTAAATGCTTCATGTAAATTATAGTGAGAAAAAAGAAAAATGCTTCTTGTAAATGCTTAATTTCCACCACTATAATTAAGGTGGAAGTCAAAGAGAAAAGGTTATAATTAAAAATAACAAAGTTTATAAATTCTTTTATTGTCAAGCTCAAAATAGTGATTTTAATTTGTCGAACTAGAGTAGTCATCAAACTGACGAATGTTATATTATTTATTGTTATTTTTAGTACGTCAGTATGTCTGGTGAATGTGTTCCGTTTTCTATTCATTGGGACGGAAATTTAGTCGTGAACAATAATATACCACAATACATTGGTGGCTATAAGAACTGATCGGAATTCGCCGCGACATCACATTTCGGGATTTCGAAGCAGAAATATACAAGGTCACTAATTATGATCGAGCGGAGTTCCGTATACGCATAACAGTTCGATGTCCAATGGGACCTAATGAATGGGAATTATTTGACATATCAAGTGATCATGGCCTTGTAGGCGTGATGAGTTTTTTCCCATTTCATGGTTGCATCAAAGTATACGTAGAGAAGCAAGTGTTGACTACACGTCACCGTCCAACCTCTGTTTACCAAAGAGATTATGTCGATCTTGAACGAATTCGTACATCAAGGTATGAAAATTTAGGAATTTTAAATTTCAATCTTTGTCCTTTAATAGTATAGGTGCGGAAAATGGATAATTTACATTGTATAAGTCTTGCAGAGCGTCTGAAGTCCCATATGTGCCAGTGAGTACATCATTACCATATATTACTGTGGATCCATCTTTATTCGGTGGAGTTGATGAGCGGTAAGTGATTATATGATTTAATTACATATATTATCTCAATAGATTCGAATAGTTAATCATAAATACCTTTGCAGATCAACTATACATCATAATCTATATGAGGGTCCATCATCTAGCAATCGACACGTCGCTGATGTAGAGTTGAGAAATATAAATGAAAATGAGGAAGTAATAGAAAGTGATAATGAGCAAATAAATAGCAGTGACGATGAGCATGTAAGTGAAACTGATATGGACTCTACAGATGATGATAGTGATTGTATCCCACAATCTATTGATGTTGGTCATGATGGCGGTTTGAATTCTCTCACATGTGCCATTCAAGATGAAGGGATTGAATGGATTGAAAATTCATTTGCAAACAACGATGATGTCGAGGATCCGGTAGAATTTGAAGAATTTGAAGATCACCGACAGCGTTTTTTACTGGGCAATGAATTAATTCACCAAAGCGTTGTTGAACAAAACATTTATCAAGGTCCTCCGAGTGATGATCAATGGAAAGATCGGATATTTTCTGACAAGACGTCCTTGGTGAATGCTTTGGATCGATGGCACATTAAACATAATGTGCAATTGAGAGTTGTTAAATCAAACACAACTAGATATACTGTGAGATGTTTGGTCAATTCTTGCCCATGGAGATTACATGCCTCTCGACCTAAAGGTTCATCACATTTTAAAGTAAAGACCTATGCGGGACCACATACATGCATGCTTCCTATTTTGAATACAATGCATAGCAATTGTACATCTTCTTTTATATGTGAACATATACTACCCACAGTGAAGGCAAGGCTTGCTATGAGCCCTACAGAAGTTCAAACCAGAGTTCAGAGTGATTTTCACGTCACCATTTCATATAGCAAGGCTTGGCGGGCACGGAATAAAGCCTTGCAAATTATATATGGTAGTTGGGAGCAATCATATCGTGACCTTCCTCGATATTTTTCAATGTTAGAAACAACAAATCCCGAAACTATTACCAAGATTGAAACTATAAGAGTGACCCCTACTTCAAGAATGTTTGCACGCGCCTTCTGGGCTTTTGGACCCTCGATTCTTGGTTGGACGTTTTGGCGCACGAGATTGTTTACTTAATTTTCTGATGAGCTCTTGAATGATTGTCCACCTTTTAGCATAATTACTGTTCTTGTTTTCAAAATTGTTGCTTTTAAATTTTCAAGATCCTGATGAAATAGAATATTAGACACTGCATTTGATCTTCGTTTTGCACTAGTTAAACACAAAGATTCATTGTTAGCTTTTAAAAGAAAAAAATCCACCAGTACAGGTTCTACATCGAGCATTGACTCCCCAGATATTTACAGAAAAAATTAAAAATTCTTGCATCATGTGTATTTTATATTTACAGTGTGGTTCGGGTGGTTTCAGACTGTGGCGGAAGCTCCCGGGGCGAAAAGTGAGTTCGCGGCGCAAGAATTGAGCACCCTGGGGAGTAAAGAACACGCAGGGTCAACCTGCGTGTTTAGAACACGCAGGTTGGGCCTGCGTGTTCTAAACACGCAGGGTCAACCTGCGTGTTTAGAACACGCAGGTAGAGCCTGCGTGTTCTAAACACGCAGGCCCTTAAAACACGCAGGTACAGCCTGCGTGTTTCACTAAACCACACCAGGCGCACCGCGGCTGTGGCTCGCTGACGTGGCGGACCGGGCTGACGTGGCGCGCTGACGTGGCAAAAAGAGGGCCATTTTTGCAAATTTAAATTTTGCAGGATCATTTTTAAAAATTTAAATTTTGATAGGGTCATTTTCAAAAAAAGCCTCTGGTAGAGCAATTTACCCAAAGAAACAATCAAACAAGATGGATTTGCATTTCTATTTATGTGGGCTGAAAATTCGATGGAGATAGCCCATGGCTATTGATGGCAGTCCATTGGGTATAGGTATGATTTTATTTTATTTTATTTTATTTTTATTTTTATTTTATTTTTATTTTTATTTTTTTGTAAAGAGGATTTATTTTGGTTAATGGAAGTTTAAAGATCATATCAATAATCTCTGAAAACATGGTACCATAAATTGCAACTGATAAATCAATTTTTTACAACACATTAGTTGCTTAGAGCCTTTCTCGGAGATTAAAAATTCATTTAAATTAGTGTGATAGAATTAGTCTCACTTTACTTAACGTTAATAGTATGTACAAACTTTAATAGGCATGACTAATTAATTAAGAAAAAAAAATACAAAATATTATTGTCTTTTGTGTGCTGCCATTAAATTCATTATTGCATTCTATGTGATGCTATTAAATCCAGCTGATTTAGCAAAAAAATAATTTTGGTAAAAAATAGTAAGTAAATAATTAGCCAAATCCTTATCATTTTTTCCATCAAATCTTCATCAAATTTTTGTAAAATATAAAAATTTATTTTCTAATATTCTATCAAATTCTCTACCATTTTTTTCACAAATTTTAGCAAAATATGAAAATTCATCTCCATCAAATATTCGCAAAATATGAAAATTTATTTTCTAATACTTTCTCTCAAGCTCGTGTGTGAAGAGACGTAACACCCAGTTTGCCGACCAAATATTGAAATCTTTCTCCACCATACATCTTTGTAAAAATATTTGCTAATTGATTAGTTGTTGATATATGTGCCGTACTAATAAGCTTAGAATGTATTTTCTCTTGTATAAAATGACAATCTAGCTAGATTTGTTTTGTCCGTTAGTAAAATTTTGAATTTGAAGCAATATGAAGTGCAACTTGATTATCACAATAAAGCAACATCGGCTGATGATGGAAAATACCAAGGTCATGCAGTAAATAATTAAGGCACGCTAACTCACAAGCTCTAGTGACCATGGAATGTTATTCGGCCTCCGTCGACGAACAAGAAACAACACTTTATTTTTTGGTGTGCTATGAAATAGGACTTGTTCCAAGATAAGTGATATAGTTACTAGTTGATCGTCGAGTCTTAGACAACTTGCCCAATCTAAATCACAATATGCTTTAATAATAATAATAGAGTAGAGCTAGAGAAGAGTATTCTATGTCTAGGTGAGTCCTTCAAATAACGAAGAACTCGATATACCACCGTCGTGTGTGAGCTTCTAGGCTTGGATAAATTGGTTAAGCATATCTAGTGAATAGGTTATGTCGGGCCTCGTTATTGTGAGATAAATTAGGTGACTAGCAAGTCGCTTATATACACTAGGATCATCCAAAAGATCTCTATCATCAGGTGTGAGATGAAAATTTTGCTCCATCAGAAAAGAACAACCTTTAGCACCAATCATACCGGTTTCAGCAAGTATATTTAAAATATATTTTTATTGGCTTAAAAAAAAAACCTTCGGAAGAATTCCAAAAAAATATTTTAGACATTCCAAAATTTTGATATGAAAGAGTGTATTTAAATATTTTTTCAGCCAAGTAATAGAAGATGTATCATTCCTGATCACAATCACATCATCGACATATACAAGAACGACGGTAAAATTTTCACCACAAGATTTTGTGAAAAGAGAGTAATCAACGACAGATTGTTTATATTCGACAGATCCAAGAGCATTGAAAAAGTATTCAAACCAATTTTGAGATGCTCATTCGAGGCCGTATAAAGACTTATAAAAACAACAAACAAGGTTATTATATTTTTTGTCAATGACCAGTGGAGGAAGCATATAAACTTCTTCATATAGGTCCCTATGCAAAAAAATATTATTAACATCAAGTTGATGGTGTGGTGTCTCGAAGCCCCGTGTGTTTTGACTGTGTGGTCGGCGGTGAGAAAATATCTATTTTTGGTGTACTGAGTTTGTTACGCGTCAAATGAACGCCAAAAACTGACTCAGCGTGCAAAAATAGTGAAAAACGGCTATTTACGGGCTAATTGGGCTTAACGGACTCAATTAGAAGTGGGCCGGTCCACGACCCACTTGTGCGTGCACCGGGACCAGTGAAGATGCGGGGAGGGACGCGTGGCGCCTTCTGGTTGGTCGGGCAGCGGCGCAGGACAGCGCATTCATCGCCGCGTGCACCCCGCCGTGGACTGCGCGCCTGGCGACGTGGCGCGCGGCGATTGGCCGAAGCCAACCACCGTGCGGGCGCGGGGCGCACGGAGCGGGCGTGGGACGTGTGGCGGCCTCCCGTGCATTTGGGCGCTGCGCGGTGGCGCTGCGGATAGGTGCCACGTGGTTTTGGGCGCGGCTACTGTAGTTTGCGGGCGCTCGGTTTACCCTCGGATCCGAAAGCCCTCTTTTTGGTTTTTTTTGCTATAAATAGGCCATTCAAGCTACATTTTTGGGTTTTTTTTTGAAATCCTCTTGGAGCCTCCTTCGACAGAGAGAAACTTCATCAAGTCTTCTACACTTCTAGAATTTTTGGAGGGTTTTTGGAGATTGTTTCATTAGCTTCTTCCCCGATTTCGCGAGCTTTGACAAACCCCGATTGCGGTTTTCTTCATCGACGTTTCGTCTGCGGAGTTAACCCTTTAGAGATTTTTGTTGATTTTTAGTTTTGGATCTTCACAACTGGTAGGCCTTCGACTTTGGTATTTATCGCTCCTCTCCGTTCTGAGTTTTTATGGGGTTTTTTGCAGCATCTTTAGACCCCCATTTTGCTGTTGCATTTTCTGGACAGCGGAGAGTTTTTATGCATTTTCTCGGCTTTCGGTTGGCGGATTTGGGAGTTTAAGTACTCGATCTCCATCTAGACTTCGAGAGGAACGCAGCCGTACCTTTCTTGGAATTTTTTGAAGGCATTTCAAAGGAAAACTTTTACTGTCTTTGGAGCTCTATGACAGGGTTTTAGTGCTGAAATCTGTATTTGAACTCATCGCGACATTCGACGTTATATTTATGTTTTTGTTGGGATTTTGGACTATTGTTGAGAAAGGAAAAGTTGGAACTCCTTCTTATGATCAAGGTGAGCATTTTTTTTTTTTTTTTTTCGAGTGAAAATTGTGTGCGGTTTGGCTTCTACACATCGTTGATGCACGAGCTGAATTTTGTAGTGGACTGTTTGGGCAGCACCTGGTATTTTGAGCACCGCCGTTTATCCGGAAAGAGTTTTTTGGAGCTTTTAGGTTTGTTGGAATCGTGAGAACCTGAGGAACGCACCCGTTCAGTTTCAGCCCGTTCGGACCCCAGATCAGTGCATTCCAGGTGGGTTAGATTTCTTCCAAAATTAGCGGGCGACGTACTAATTCTATGTCGCAGTATGCATGCATGTTAAGTAAAGTACTTCTTTTTTTGTAGACTAAGATGCAAGCATGTATGATAGAATTAGCAAATTGATTATTTCTTGTGATAACAAAATATTGGAACCTTAACTAGCACCCCGTCATATGTTTGCCTGTATTTAACTAGACTAATAGAAAACCCTCACTTGGGTTAGTTTCCTTCATGTTTTAGACTTCCCACACTCTGTATTCTTTTTCCCTGGACATAGAGTTTCTTCTCGCCCGGATAGTGGGCCGAGTGATCGGGATATTGTGGGATGCATTGGCACTCGTGCCTGGGGGCCAAATAGAGTCTGGTAGCTGAGACTAGATCAGGGATAGTGTCGGGAGCCATTCGGGTCGACGGTGGTCCCGGGTCGTCGAGTATTCTCCGACCAGTGTCATTGGCACTGTGTTCGTAGTAGTGTTGAGCTGGTGATAGCAGGACCTTAAGCCCATAATATTTTTGGACACACACATGATTTCAGTAAATCAATGTTTCATTCTAAATTTCGAAGGGTTGCCGGAGCATTTTCTTGTTTAATTGGGTGAAGGCATTGGCCCTTCGGGGTTTGAAAAATAAAAATTATTTTAACTGATTTTTTCTTAAAACTCTAAAATTCATTAAATTGGGTTTATCAAATCAAAATGGTTTTCGGTAATAACTGTCATCATTTCTTGCACACTTCCTCACCCGAGAGGGTTTGAGTGATCTGGATTCTAAGGACTATTTCACATTTGGGTCGAGAGCTACAAGAAGCTGTACCTGGAACCTATTCTTGTTTGATTTGGGTTCTAGGTGCTAGGCTCCCGAAACTTTCGGACCTTGATTGGTTCCCTCCGGATGTTTTACCCGAAGGAGCTAATTCCTCCTAACTGTAAGAGGTCGAGAACTTCGAAAGGTTGAGCCTGGAGTCTGTTCTTGTTTGATTAGGGTTCTAGGTACCGGCATTTCGGGATTCTCGGACCCTTGCTGTATCGGTCGGTTCTTTCTCATCTGTGAGTTGGGAATTATGTTTTGGGAGCCGTTTGGGTTGACGGTGGTCTCGAGACGTTGAGTGTTTTCGGCTGATGTCGTTAATTAGTGTTGAGTTATTATTTTCGATCTGATTGATCGTGGATTTGGATTATAGCCTGCATGAGCCGTATGGAGCTCGACAGAGATGCGCGGATACTTCCTCGGTAGGGTCGCTCCTCTTGAGTGCCGCTCCGGAGCTTGGCCTGTTACTTTACTATCGCGACTTATCGACACAGTCCGAGTAGGACCGCCTACGTAATTCCCGTCCCAGTAGGGATGTGTGGTAGTTGGTAGGCGCAGGTTTGACTGGACCCTATGTGGCAGTCAGTGTGATTGGATTGATTAAGTATATCGAGTAGATACATTTTATCATCTGTATCATTCTTTGAGCATCATAGATAGAGGCATGGTAGCTGTAAAGTTATTTCCAACTTTTTATTTTCAGTTATACTGCATTGTTATATTATGTCTCTAGTAGACTTAGTGGGCAGATCGTTGGTCTTGGAGATAGTACCCACTGAGAACTACTGTCTGATGTAGTTCTCACACCCGCTGTGGTGACTTTTTCCAGAGGCTTCTACCCCTGTTCTTGCTACTCCGGTTGCTTCTTCTACTGATCGAGGTAAGAGAGTCGCGAGCTAGTTCCCTACCCGTCCTTGGAGTATAGCTGTACCTATTTTGGAGCTTTGTAGTACAGTCTCTTGGTTTATTGTATATTTTACTTTTGAGAGTTTTTATTTTTGAGAGACACTTGTATTGTGAGGATCAGACTTTTACTATTTAGAGTTATAATTTTATATTCCAGTAGTTTACTTTTCTCGCTCTGATATCTGTATAGTTGTAGTATTATCTTTTGTCGGCTAGACGCTTCTCCTATACGGGGCTTCCCATATGGGCGGCGGATCTGTTGGCGAGCTCGGGTTACAGCTCGGGTTACAGTTTCGACCCCACGGGGTGACAGATTATAGTGGTATCAGAACCTAGGATGTAGGTCATTGTGGACTTAGAAACCCTAGGCTTGTGGTTAGACCCTAGGATGACTTACGTGAGAGTCGTGATTTGTAGCGAGAGTCATGATTGAGTTTATACCTCTCCCAAGGGATGGGATGAATGATTGGCACGTTTATTCTCCTAAGAAATTATGTTGGCTACAGACAACATAATGCTGAGGAATGGATGACATGTCCTAGACTTTCGCTGGATTGGATCGAGTGTTTATTTTGTCTTGATGTGTGAATTTTGTAGCAAGTGAGCACGATGCCTCCCCAATGCAGAGTATTAACGCGTTCATAGACTTCATCTTCCGATGAGTTTGAGAGGGAGAAGTTAGGGCAGGACCAGTAGAGAGAGGTCTAGGAGTTACGGGCCCAGATGGCGTAGATGTCGGAGGATGTCCGACGTTAGGAGGAGGCTTCCCGACGCCAGGAGGAGGCCATGTGCCGGATGATGCGCCTGTTGGAGCAGAGGGCGCAGCCAGTTGTAGCGCCACCTGAGAGTTAGCAAGTTCCTTCTTCCCCTGCAGCGATACCCCCAGTAGCACCAGTAGTGCCAGTAGCCCAGTCTGGGTAGACCACCAGTGGAGAGGCACCGAAGCCGGGAGGACAGTTATCCTTGGAGGAGCAGAGAGACTTGGTCAATCGGTTGACCAAATTCTGACAGTTTGATCCGCCCCGATTCTCTGGTCGGAGTTTGGAGCCTTGGGAGGTGGAGTCTTGGATTGCCGTCATGGAGCGACTATTTGAGAGCCTCTTCATAGAAGAGAGATATCAGATTCACCTGGCGACAAACTTTTTGAAGCAGGACGCAGAGACTTGGTAGCGCCGAGTGCGACCTGTTGGTCCGCGAGGGACCTAACTACTTACTTGGGCGGAGTTCTGCAATCTTCTTCTTGGAGCCTTCTTCACAGAGAGTGTTAGGCAGAAACTGGAGGAGAATCTGAAGAACCTTCAGCAGGGAGGCCGCTCAGTGCAGGAGTATATCCGGGATTTCAATCGGCTACTGAACAGCGTACCACATGCGGCCAGGGATGAGGCGCACAGGATTTATATGTTCAAGCGGGGATTGCGCCGAGATATCTATCAGTTTGTTCGGCCACTCAGACTACAAACTTTGGACGCCTCGATGGAGCAGGCTCTCTATGTGGAGCGAGGGAATGTGGTCATGACTAAGAGGAACACAGCCCTAGGTGGGAGTTCGGGCATGAAGCGCACAATGCCGGATGATAGGGGACAGATGAGTGGACAGAGGCCTTAGAGAGCTCCACGATTTCGCCTTAATGGTCGTGGGTTCCAGAGGCACTAGAGACCTGGTGGACCGCAGCAGCAGCAGTACCAGCAATACCCGCAACAACAGTAGTACCAGTAGTACCCGTAGTACCAGTAGTACCCGCAGTAGCAGCAGTATCCACAGCGGCAGTATCCGCGGCAGCAGCAATATCAACATCAGCGACAGAATCGATGTGTTATCTACGATAGGCCTCATTCACCGCCGCAGTGTGATCAGAGAAAGGATGGTGCTTTCTATGCGGAGAGTCAGGACATTTTAGAGCAGCATGCCCCCGAGCAGTCTTGTCAGTGCGACCTATCGCTACGGCTCCACCCTTGTCTGTTCAGGAAGCAGGAGCCCTTCCGATTTACTGCCAGGCAGATAGGGCTACGACGTTGAGACAGATGGAGCGGCGACCTTCAGCACCCAGTAGGCGGGTTTACGCAGCCCAGATGGAGGACACCTCGGCAGCGGATCGTGTCATCGTAGGTATGATTTTACTTACACATGGTTGAGCTAGAGCATTTTGGTACCGCCGCATTTCATGCATGTGTTAGTAGAGCATTTGCATCTCTGCATGGATAAGAGATAGGATTATTGCTACATGTATTAGTGGTTCAGATTTCCGATCATATCTTACGTGTAGAGGAGGTTTGTGGAGCACGATCAGTGCAGCTGAGACCAGGGATTATACCGACAGATGTGACGGTTTGGTGGCAGCTCCGAGACTTTAACCGAGTGCCCAGGATGGATCGGTTGGCGCGGTATCTTACAATGATGGATTGCGGAATGAGAACAGCGACCTTTCCGTGAGTTGGACAGAAGGAGTTCATTTACAAAAGTTGCCGAAGTACCCTTCTTACAACGATGGTTTCAGCGGCAAAGGACAGGCAGATGCTATGAGCAGGACAGCAGTGGAGAGTTTGAGCCTGAGGGTTACACGACAGGCGCCACCACTGGAGCTGATGAGACATGGAGGGTTAGAGATTGTGTCCCTAGGGGTCGCTGTTAGATTGTAGCCTTCGTTGTACAGCCACAGCAGGAACAACATCAATACCTCTCCCCTTTTTCACCCCTCACGCTGAGGCTTCGCAAACGGGCCAAAAACTTCGAAAGGCTGCTCAAGAAATGGAGACGGTGCCGAAGCCTGTTCTTGTTTGATTAGGGTGAAGGCACCGCCATTTCGAGATTTTCGAACTTTTCACTATTTTCGGTTGTTTTCTAAACAGAGAGTTGGGGTTGATGATGCTCCTAATGTTGGGTGATGATGCTCCTAATGTTGGGCTCTATCCTTTTTGGTAGGTTGTGGGTGAGCTGGTTTTGTGGTTGTGGTGTGTTTTAGTTTCGGGAACGAAACTTTCTTTTAGTGGGGGAGGATGTGGTGTCCCGAGGCCCCGTATATTTTGACTGTGTGGTCAGCGGTGAGAAAACAACTATTTTTGGTGTACCGAGTTCGTTACGCGTCAAACAGACGCAAAAAATGGACTCAGCGCGCGAAAACAGTGAAAAATGGCTATTTACAGGGTAATTGGGCTTAACAGGCTCAATTAGAAGTGGGCCGGTCCATGGACCACTTGTGCGTGCACCGGGACCAGCGAAGATGTGGGGAGGGATGCGTGGCGCCTTCTGGTTGGTCGGGAGGTGGCGCAGGACACGGCGCATTCATCGCCGCGTGCACCCCGTCGTGGACCGCGCACCTGGCCATGTGGCTTGCGACGATTGACCGAAGTCAACCACCGTGCGGGCGCGGGGCGCACGAAGTGGGCGTGGGACGCGTGGCGGCCTCCCGTGCGTTCAAGCGCTGCACGGTGGCGCTGCGGATGGGCGCCATGTGGTTCCAGGCGCAGCTACTGTAGCTTGCGGGCGCCCAATTTTTCCACCGGATCCGAAAGCCCTCTTTTCAATTTTTTTTGTTATAAATAGGCCATTCAGGCTGCATTTTTGGGTTTTTTTTGAAATCCTCTTAATGCCTCATTCGACAGAGAGAAACTTCATCAAGTCTTCTACACTTCTAGGATTTTTGGAGGATTTTTGGAGATTGTTTCATTAGCTTTTTTCCCGACTCCGCGAGCTTCGACGTACCTCCGATTATAGTTTTCTTCGTTAACGTTTCGTCCGTAGACTTCCTAGAGCTAATCCCTTGGAGATTTTTACTAATTTTTGGTTCTGGATCTTCACGACTGGTAGGCCTTTGACTTTTGTATTTATCGCTCCTCTTCGTTTTGAGCTTTTATGGGGTTTCTTGCAGCATCTTTAGACCCCCATTTTGCTATTGCATTTTCTGGACAGCGAAGAGTTTGTATGCATTTTCTCGGCTTTCGGTTGGCGGATTTGGGAGTTTAAGTACTCGATCTCCATCTAGACTTCGAGAGGAACGCAGCCGTACCTTTTTGGAATTTTTTGAAGGCATTTCAAAGGAAAACTTTTCCTATCTTTGGAGTTCTATGACAGGGTTTTAGTGTTGAAACCTGTATTTCAACTCATCGCGATATTCGACGTTATATTTCAATTTTTGTTGGGATTTTGGACTATTGCTGAGAAAGTAAAAGTTGGAACTCCTTATGATCGAGGTGTGCATCTTTTTTTTTTTTTGTTTCCGGGTGAAAATTGTGTGCGGTTTGGCTTCTACACACCGTTGATGCACACGCTGAATTTTGAAGTGAACTATTTGGGCAGCACCTGGTATTTTGAGCACCACCGTTTATCCGGGAAGAGTTTTTTTGGAGCTTTTAGGTTCGTTGGAACCGTGAGAACCTGAGGAACGCACCCGTTCAGTTTCAGTCGTTTGGGCCCCGGATCAGCACATTCTAGGTGGGTTGGATTTCTTCCAAAATTAGCGGGCGGCGTACTAATTCTATGTCATAGTATGCATGCATGTTAAGTAAAGTACTTCTTTTTTTGTGGACTAAGATGCAAGCATGTACGATAGAATTAGCAAATTGATTATTTCTTGTGATAACGAAATATTGGAACCTTGACTAGCACCCCGTCATATGTTTGCCTGTATTTGACCAGACTAGTAGAATATCCTCACTTGGGCTAGTTTCCTTCATGTTTTAGACTTCCCACACTCTGTATTCTTTTTCCCTGAACTTAAAGTTTCTCCTCCCCCGGATAGTGGGCCGAGTGGTCAAAATATTATGGGATACATTGGCACTCGTGCCTGGGGGCCGAGTGGAGTTTGGTAGCTGAGGCTTGATCAGGGATAGTGTCGGGAGCCATTCGGGTCGACGGTGGTCCCGGGTCGTCGAGTATTCTCCAACTAGTGTCATTGGTATTGTGTTCGTAGTAGTGTTGAGCTGGTGATAGCAGGACCTTGAACCCAGATTATTTTTGGACACACACATGATTTCAGTAAACCAATATTTCCTTCTGAATTTCGAAGGGTTGCCGGAGCCTGTTCTTGTTTGATTGGGTGAAGGCATTGGCCCTTCGGGGTTTGAAACATAAAATTTGTTTTAACTAATTTTTTTATTAAAGAACTAAAATTCATTAAATTGGGTTTCTCAAATCAAAATGGTTTTTGGTATTAACTGTCATCCTTTCTTACGCACTTTCTCACCCGAGAGGGTTCGAGTGATCTGGGTTCTAAGGGCTGTTTTCACATTTGGGTCGAGAGCTACAAGAAGCTGTACCTGGAACCTATTCTTGTTTGATTTGGGTTCTAGGTGCTAGCCTCTCAAAACTTTCGGACCCTGATTGGTTCTCTCCGGATGTTTTACCCGAGGGAGCTAATTCCTCGGAACTGTATGGGGTCGAGAACTTCGAAAGGTTGAGTCTGGAGTTTGTTCTTATTTGATTGGGGTTCTAGGTACCGGCCTTTCGGGATTCTTGGACCCTTGCTGTGTCGGTTGGTTCTTTCTCATCTGTGAGTTGGGTATTCTATTTTGGGAGCTGTTTGGGTTGACGGTGGTCTCGAGCCGTTGAGTGTTTCCGGGTGATGTTTTTAGTGTTGAGTTATTATTTCCGATCTGATTGATCGTGGATTTGGATTATAGCCTGCATGAGCCGTATGGAGCTCGACAGAGATGCGTGGATACTTCCTCGGTGGGGTCGCTCCCCTCGAGTGCCGCTCCTGAGCTGGGCCTGTTACTTTACTATCGCGACTTGTCGACGCAGTCCGAGTAGGACCGCCTACGTAATTCCCGACCGAGTGGGGATGTGTGGTAGCAGGTAAGCGCAAGTTTGACTGGACCCTATGTGGCAGTCAGTGTGATTGGGTTGATTGAGTATATCGAGTAGATGCATTTTATCATTTGTATCATTCTTTGAGCATCATAGATAGAGGCATTGTAGCTGTAGAGTTATTTCCAGCTTTTCATTTCCAGTTATACTGCATTGTTATCTTATGCCTCCAATAGACTTAGTAGGAAGACTGTTGGTCTTGGAGACGGTACCCACTGAGAACTACTGTTTGGTGTAGTTCTCGTACCCACTGTGGTAAATTTTTCTATAGGCTTCTATCCCTGTTCCTGCTACTCCGGTTGTTGCTTCTGCTGATCGAGGTAAGGGAGTCGTGAGCTAGTTCCCTACCCATCCTTGGAGTGTAGCTGTACCCGTTTTGGAGTTTTGTATTACAGTCTGTTGGTTTATTGTATATTTTACTTTGAGAGTTTTTATTTTCGAGAGACACTTGTATTGTGAGGATTAGACTTGTACTATTTGGAGCTGTATTTTTATATTAATTCCAGTAGTTTACTTTTCTCGCTCTGATATCTGTATAGCTGTAGTATTATCTTTTGCAGGTTAGAAGCTTCGCCTATGCGGGGCTTTCTCTATGGGCGGCGGATCTGTTGGCGAGCTCGGGTCGCAGTTTCGACCCCGGGGCATGACATGTGGAGTTCCCATCCACGAGCAGCAACAACAGCAAGGAGACAGCGTACGATTACGAGTTTGGCCATGTGAGCAAAGGTCTTTGTCTCGCCTCGAGACCACCTATTCGGTCAGTTCAGGCACGCGTACAGACCCACCGAATAGGTAGAGTTTCTCCTGTTCACCCACGGCGTCACAACTAGTACAATTCAAGATCTTTCTACCCGAAACCAAATTCATAAAAGGATTGCGAAAAAAAAGTACAGAAAAAATAAACCACTAGTTATTATAAGCATTCCTCAACCATACAGCACATTTATATTTATATATTTTTTTTTCTTTTACAATCTAAAATATTATTGTATTTTGTTCTTTTTCATTCTATACTTTTGGCTACACGCTAACAAAAGGTACTTCTATCTGAGCCTCAACATGGTAGGGCACTATCTACTAAGTTATGCCCTTACCCCATGCTGCCGCGCCGCTCACATCGGAAGGGCCTGTAAAATATGAGGGTAAGAACTATAAAAATAGTTTCAAGTGTGTATGGCCACCTAAGTGAGAAGCTCGACCCACCAGGTCCAAAGGAGGCAACTAGAGCATATAGTAAACAATAATATGTTGGAATGTAAATTTATACTATATGCATCATGATCATATGTTGTGTCCCATGCAAATGCAAAAATGAAATCTATGCAAGTAAGAACTACACATCTACTTCTATTTCACTATCTTATTCTATTCCATAGCTAAACTAAGGTTCCTTAGCCATATTCTTGACTCGGTCCTGAGTCAATCCATACTTATGATTCTCGGTAACCATTCTTTCTTGACCTCGCATCGAGACGACGAAACATCGCACACACCCTTGGCTCATGGTCACAGAGCGGCGAAATGTCGCACACACCACCCATAGATATGAAATGTTGCACATACCACCCGTAGCGGCAAAACATCGCACAAACTATGATTGACGGCGAAACGCCACACATGCCAATATTTACTTTAATTTATTTAATATGCACATTATTTTTATTATTTAGTCAACCTCCCTAGATTCCATGACTTTCCATTTCCCGTGGTCTTCTTACCACTTATGTTTTTCAACCTATGTTTCACAACACTAGGTTCAATGCCTTTTGCTATCTAGGTTCTCACGACTTTAAATTCACTTGTTTTTCAACTTATGTTTAATAACACTAGTGCAAGTGGCAAAGGGCTTGGTGGTTGATACCCGAGACCCGAGTTCGAAGCCTAGTTGCTTCACATTTCCAGCTAAGTTTATTTAAAAAAATAAACGAAGCGGTAGCATGCTACCTTTCTCTCAAAAAAAAAAACACTAGATTCAATGACTTATCAGTCCGAGTGGTTTTCCTATAATTTACGTTGTTTCCACCTATGTCTAATGACACTAGATTTACTATCCAACCATATCTTTCCTTATCCTAGTTGTCCATACCTAGGATAAATGATTTGCTAGCTATCCAGTCTTTATTTTCTTACTTATTGAGCTAATCTTTATTTTCTTACTTATTGAGCTCTCTAATTCCTAGAGACTATCAACATGTGTCCCATAACCACATCTAGGCATACGTATATATAGATATGCATATGTTTCCACTCGCCTAGGGTTGTTATTCAATAGTAGTTAATTATCCAAAGTAGCATACAACTATGCCTACTCCTTTTACCAATAACCTACCATTACATGCATCAATTAATGCATTATTAAATTTATCGACTTTTCTCTCTAGACATGAGAGGCGATCTAACCACTTCGGTAAAGCACGACCCATGCATTTGTCGCCACCAAAGAAAATATTCCGTGGCAACAATATTTTGCCACCAAAATAAATAGAGATTCAGTGGCGATAATATTTTGCCACCAAAGAAAATATATGGTGGCAATTATTTGTCGCCACTGATTATGAAGATTCGGTGGCAACTATAGTCGCCACAAAAAATTATGTTTAAAGTGGCAAACTTTATATTTAGCCATTGATACGTTCGCCGGCGGGATCTATTGCGGCAACATGTGGCGACATTTTTTATCGCCACTATATGTATTTGGTGGCGACATTTTATATATTTGGTGGCGACTTTAGTCGCCACCATTTGATAATTATTTTGTAGTGCACCTTGCTACATTCTCGATTATTTGTAGACATTTACAATCGATCTCCTGCAACAAAACGCGCACTGTGGTGCACGTACGACCGTTTCTGCCCGGCTCGGCTTGTTTCACATAATTCCTTATCGACGCTTGTCGCTTTCCAAATTGTAATACTCATGAATTTTGAGTTTGAAATTTTAAATAATAAATTGATATAACTTGAAAGTGAATAGTAACTTGGAAAAATTTGGAGGTATTCTTGGAAAGTTTCCTAAACTAACCTATATGGATCCAAACTCGACAAAGTAAATACACGATTTGATTGGTCTCATAGATTTGAGCGCAATGGCATAGCTCAAATTTATGTCTAACGAGCCTAGGCCATGGAAAAACATGTGTTGAGACCAAAATTTTTCGTCACCTAAGAAAGCGACACGTGGCGTATACCATCGGCTAAGAGCATCATTCGATAAGAGAATAAGTCAACAAAGAGGGACCCGTGTCATGGCCAAGACCAACCTCAGTCACGCGAGAGTGCGGCATGCGGCACATGCCATCGACAAAAGGCATATATCAGATCGCCTCAGTCGAGCGACGAAAGAGGCGAAGTCAGGGTCAACTCTTGGCTGCGCAAGCCGTAGAAGGAAAGACCCTAGAAGGAAAGAGTTTAGGATTTGGGCATGAATATCGTAACCGACTACAGAACGACAAGCGATGCCCAACATTGGAAAGCGCCGAAAATCACGCTTCGGTGCGACGATTAGGGGATGAACCTAGACGGAAATCAGCTACTATCCCATTGAGAAAATTGACTCAAAAGGAAGTAGTTAAAGAATTTACAATGATTCCCCTTAGATCATGCCAATTACTAAAATCGGCGGCTATACACATGATTCGTAAATGTATAAATAATCGAACCATCGAAGAAAAAGGGGTTCTATAACCTCGTAAGCCAGTGACCACCCCTGCTTTTTCATATATTTCATATATGCATTTACTACTTTCCTAGACAACTTTTACCACACTTCTTAGGAGTAGATTAATTTCTAATCAGTTTCTAGTTACTCTTGTAACTCCACTCCAATCAATACAAATTCTTAATCGACTCCTTAATCGTGTCAATTCCTTATCTCTGACTCCCAGTTCGGCTATTCTAGGCTGAACTCTGTTTACCTCACAACCTCAGTTCGGCTAATCTAAGCCGAGCTCTCTCGAGAGTTGATTGAGAAGAATTCAGCCGAGCGGATCCCTCCTCGGCCTGATCGCTTGATTCCTTAGCACGCGGCGCATCACACTCAGAGGGTCACCCCCATGGGCCGATCGCAGACCGCACCCGATGGACGGTCAACGCAACTTTTCGGCCCAACAACGTGCAAAATAGGAAATTCACTGTATAGATGGTTTATTTAACCTAACGAAGCTCGAATACCACAAACCAAATCACTACTTGATAGGTCTCGTCGAGAGGAACGCCGTGACGTCGTCCGTTTTTAACTTTGACGACCCTAAAATCTCGAAAAATGCAATAAAATAGTAGATTTCAGTGTAAAATCCCAAGAATGCCAATATTTTATGCATGTAATATCACCAAAGTGCTGGGGGAGGGGGCTTCTCTACAATATTCTTTTACAGTGAGGGACCCAGCTGCCAATTCCAGGCTTTTAGGGACTAACCAACATTTTTTTTTCTATTTTTATATAATGCAACCTAGGGTGATGTGATGACCCGGATCTCCGCAGATATCAACCGTAGGGCATGTAGCTCGAATGTGCCCAAGCTGTCCACACTTGTAACAGCTACTGTTACGGAATTTGAGTTGGCGTATTTCGTGAAAGTATTAAGTCTTGAAGATTGAAGATAAAAGAACTTTGGATCATATACCTCAATCTCAAGAAAAAAGAATTCAAAAGGATCAGGTATGTTTAACTAAAGATTTTTGGTGATCCGAATACTTCTTGTAGTGTAGAAACACCTGGAAGAAAGTTTTATTGCATAAACATCAAAAACTGGACATGGGACATGTTCAGGATCCGGATCGTGCTCGGCAATCCGGATCCCGAAGGGTGTTTCTTCATACACTGTTTCAATCCGGATCGCAGCATTTCATGATCCGGATCCCGAACACTAGTTTTACCTTTTCACTTGCATGATCCGGATCAGGATTTGCAATCCGGATCCCGAACGTGATGTTTGGTGAAACTGTATGAACGATCCGGATCGGGGACTACGATCCGGATCCCGAACTAGCATTTTTCTGGAAATCGTCTTTCTTGTTTCTGCAATCCGGATCGTCCAATTCCAATCCGGATCGCCGTCGGTAAAATCTCCAGAAAAGGCAGTTTTTGATCCTATCTTCTTCCAATGGTTTCTAACCTATAAATAGGCCCTATATTCATTTTCTAGGGCATCCGCAAAATAGAAAAGATAGCCGTAAAGGAAAATCCACATATAGAGAAGAAAGGAAATCAATAGATTTATTCTATGTTTCTTCATCTATATTGATTGATTTGATTCTAGGTTTTCCATACTCACATTTTGAGTAGAATCAAATCAATGAATACTTAGATGGTATTTCCGATCTATTTCTAATCTAAGTATTCGGCGGATCATCACCACCCAAACAAACAACGATTTACCCTAAATCGGCGCGTGGACTCGCGTGGCCTTGTGGATTCAAGGTGCACTCTCGTGGATTCGGAGCTACGTTCGTGGATTCGAAGCGTGCTACTGGGTGAAGACCGTGGATTCGGTCGGACGTCGTGGACTCGACGTTGGACGCTGTGGATTCAGCGTTGGGCGCGGATCGTGGATTCGAGAAGCGTCGTGGAGCGAGCGGAGAAGATCTACTAGGAGCGTATGGTAAGAGGTTGAGTCGTCTGTGAGTACGTATATCACCTTGTACGTGTTTAATTCTAGTGGATTTCGCCGTGTTATCGGTCCCGTGGTTTTTTACTCCGGTTTGGAGTTTTTCCACGTAAAAATCTTGCGTGTTATTTTTATTTCCGCATTGGGTTTTATTGCGCAATGATTTTTGAGTGTTTATTGTTTACACCTATTCACCCCCCTCTAGGTGTTTTTTCCCCTATTTAGATCCAATTACTTATAACACTACAAGTGGTATCAGAGCGGGAATAGGGTTGTAAACAATGGTTGAAGGTGGAAACATCAATCGACCCCCTTTCTTTGATGGAACAAATTATGCGTACTGGAAAGTGCGGATGAAAGCCTTTTTAATTTCCATCGACGAAAGGGTGTGGCAATCAATTGAATTAGGATGGTCTAATCCAACTGAAATTATTTCTGATGTTCGCACCTTAAAACCTAGGTCGAAATGGACCAAGGAAGAGATAGATTCATCTTCTTACAATGGCAAAGGAATTAATGCTCTATTTAATGCTTTGTCACAAACAGAGTTCTCTCGCGTCTCGGCATGTGAGACTGCGAAAGAAATCTGGGATATTCTTCAAGTTACGCATGAGGGAACTAACCTTGTGAAGATTCAGAAACTGCAAATGCTCACGAGCAAGTTTGACTCTATCTCTATGGCAGAGAATGAATCTTTCACTGACTATTACACACGATTGCAAGACATCGTAAACTCATGTGCTAACTTGGGAGAGAAGATTCCAGAATTTAAAGTTGTAAGAAAAATTCTAAGAACTCTTCCTGAACGATTTCGCCCGAAGGTCGCAGCCATTGAAACAATTAAACACCCGGACGAAATGCGTGTAGAAGAATTAGTTGGTGCATTACAAACTTATGAAATGACATTTCCTACTAACTATTCTTCTGGAAAAGCATCCTCTTCTAAGTCTTCAGGTTATGCATTGAAATCAACTAAAGAAGAAGACGCGGATTCATCCTCCTCGGACGATGACGAGAACCTATCTATGGAGGACTTTGAGAAGCAGCTCGCTCTCTTGACAAGGAAGTTTCGCCGCAACTTTCGAAGGGGTAATCCAAGCAAAACTCCATCCTTCGGAAAGTCGAAGAAAGGCAAGGGTTCTTCAAGCCACAAGTCAAGAAAGCAAGAGAACTTCTCAAAGGATAAGAAAAGTTCAGAGGGACAAGTTCAGTGCTTCAAATGTCGAGGCTACGGCCACATTTCAACGGAGTGTCCCAACAAGAATCCGGCAAAGAAGAAAGCGATGCAAGTCGTTACTTGGGATGACAACTCCACGTCAAATGAGTCATCCTCAAGTGATGAAGAAGACAACGCGACAGCATTCCACGCGTCCACTACATCTTCCCTTCATGTGCTTGATGGCAAGTACCTCCGATTCCTTGTCCAACTCCTCCCATGTTGAAAAGATTGCAACGGACGATGAATCGAGCAATTCTGAAGGTGAAGATTTTGCTCTTGCCTACCATAAGCTTTTGAGGGATTCAAAGAAACTGGCAAAGCAAAACCGGGTTGAAGAGGGAGATTGCAGGATCTCGAAGAAGAAGCAAAAAGGGCATCTTCTCTCTCAAACGCTCTTGAAGTGGAAAGGGATAATCTAGCAAAGCAAATGTTTCCCTTCAAGAGTCCAATGAGCTTCTCGAGAAAGAACATACAAGAATGGTGGACAAAGCGAATTACTTCTTGAAGCTCTACGGCGAGGCTCGACGGATAAATTGGAAATGACAAAGACCATTCTCCAACTAAAGGATGACTTACAGAGATTCTCTTCTGGAAGGAGTAAGTTGGACAGGCTTCTTGGTCTTGGTCAAACAAATAAGTTCGGCCTCGGATACACTCAAACTGGAGACATTCCAAGTTCGAGTGGGACAGTATTTGTGCCTCAGTCGGTATCTCCTCCTCCGACACCGGAATTCACGACAAGCAACGACAACAAGCCTACTTCATCCTCCTCGGGATCGTCAAGAACTAAGGTATGTTTTCGTTGTGGCATTTCAGGGCACATAAGGAGAAATTGCAAGATGGGAGCCAAACGCACACCTCAAGCATCTCTTGCAATGACTACCAAAAGGTGATTCCTCGAAAATCAACTGCAAATCTTTGAAGGAAAAGAGCCTTGGTAGTTCACCGCTCAAGACGACATCATCAAGGAGCAGCAATTCTTCAACAAGACGCTTTCACCTAGGAGAATAACTTCACGACCATTACCGACGCATTCCAAAAAGGTTTGGGTGCGCAAAGGTGAAATCTTTCCCTGTCTTGTTACTAATGTTTCCTTGCATGCATATGATAGTTCGTCTTGGTATCTGGATAGCGGGTGTTCCCGTCACATGACCGGTGACAAAAACTGTTTTCAAACTTTGAGAAAAACTCCGGAGGACTTGTTGTTTTCGGAGATGGTCGGTCTTCCAAAATTGTTGGAAAGGGAACGGTAGCTATTCCGGATGGCCCGGTTCTGAAAATGTGTTATTTGTTCATGGCCTTAAGACTAACCTCATAAGCATAAGTCAACTTTGTGATAATGGTTATTCAGTTAATTTTTCATCTGATAAATGTACTGTAACTGACAAGAACCATGCTTTCTTTTTAAAAGGGGTTAGATCAGAAAACAATTGTTATGTAGTTCCTACTAAATTTCTGAAAAATGTAACCTAGCATCTTTGAAAAATGAAACACTTTGGCATGAAAGGCTAGGTCACATAAACTTTAAGGAACTTGCTAGAATTTCGAACAAAGATGTGGTCAAGGGGGTTCCTAAACTTTCTTTTGAACAAAACCTTGTGTGTGGCGGTTGCCAAAAGGGAAAACAGTCTAGGACTGCACACAAGAACTTGAACCACATAGGTACAAAACGGCCTTTGGAACTTTTGCATATGGATTTAATGGGGCCAACTCGTCAACCATCCTTGGGAGGTAAATGGTATATTTTCTTATTGGTTGATGATTTTTCTAGATATACTTGGGTAGCATTTTTAAAAGAAAAAGCTGATACTTTTGATTCTTTTCACGAAATCTGCCATCGTATTATGATTGAAAAGAATGATAAGATTACTCGAGTTAGAAGTGATAGAGGTGGTGAATTCATAAATTCCAAATTCATTGATTTTTGCACTTCTAACGGCATTAAACATGAATTCTCCGCACCTTATACACCTCAACAAAATGGTGTAGTCGAGCGCAAAAACAGGGTCGTACAGGAAATGGCACGTGTTATGCTTCACAGCCGGAACCTACCTTTATATTTTTGGGCTGAAGCGGTGAACACTGCTGTTTATGTTATTAATCGAGTGTATTTGCGCCCGGGGACTTTGAATACACCATATGAACTTTGGTTTTGTAGAAAACCTAACATCAAATATTTTCGCATCTTTGGGAGTCGGTGTTTTATTTTACGTGATCGCGAGAATCTTGGAAAATTTGACTCTCGAAGTGACGAAGGGATTTTCTTAGGTTATTCTACAAACAGCAGAGCATATCGAGTTTTTAACTTAGAATCTAAGACGATCGTAGAATCGATAAATGTTAAGGTAGATGAAGCTTTTCACTTTGAATCTGAAAAATCTACCCTCGATATCTCTCTTGATGATGATACACCTGCTAATGCATCTTCTTCTAACAATTCTTTCGATAATAATGATGCATCTAACGGTTCTTCAAGCTTATCTGATGTGCAGGAATCATCTCGTGTACCTCCGACTACTCCTCTACCTCAAACGTTACGCATCTCCAAGGATCACCCTGAATCGAACATCATTGGAGATCCACAAGAAGGAGTTAGAACACGGAGACAATTGGTTTGCGGATTTGCATGCTATGTATCTCAAATCGAACCAAAGAATGTTGATGAAGCTCTTCAAGATGACTACTGGATTAAAGCAATGCAGGAAGAGCTCCATCAATTTGAGCGAAACAAAGTCTGGGAATTAACGAAGCCTCCGAAGCAACACAATGTGATAGGTACCAAATGGATTTTCAAGAACAAGAAAAATAAGATGGTACTATCATCAGGAACAAAGCAAGGTTAGTTGCTCAAGGCTACTCTCAAGTAGAAGGTATAGACTTTGATGAAACTTTCGCCCCTGTAGCTAGACTCGAGTCCATTCGTATATTGTTTGCGATTGCTTGTCATTTTAAAATCAAATTATTTCAAATGGACGTTAAGAGCGCATTTTTAAATGGTTTTTAAATGAGGAAGTTTATGTGGCTCAACCGAAAGGTTTTGTGGATCATAAACTACCTAACCATGTTTTTCGTCTGAAAAAGGCTCTTTACGGTCTGAAACAAGCACCGCGAGCATGGTACGAAAGGTTGACAAAGCACCTTTTGGAAAAGGGCTACACTCGAGGGGGAGCTGACAGGACTCTCTTTGTGAAGCATTATCAAAACAATTTCATAGTTGCACAAATCTATGTCGATGACATTGTATTTGGCGCAACAAGAGATAATGATGCTTCTAAATTCGCGGAGACCATGGAAAGCGAATTTGAGATGTCCATGATGGGCGAATTGACTTATTTTCTTGGATTACAAGTTAAACAAAACGATGAAGGTATTCACTTGTGTCAATCCAAGTATGCAATGGAGTTGGTCAAAAAGTTTGATCTAGAAAATTCTAAGGATTTTCCAACTCCAATGGGAACTAGCCATAAGGGACTTGGAAGTGAATCACATAGTGAGAATGTAGACGAGAAACTGTATCGCAGTATGATTGGAAGTCTACTATATCTCACGGCTAGTCGCCCGGATATATCCTTCAGTGTTGGGATTTGCGCGAGATATCAATCAGCACCGAAGGAGGTTCACCTGAAAGCGGTGAAACGGATCATCCGATATATCAAAGGTACAATCAATTTCGGAATTTGGTATCCTATGGGAACAAGTTTGGATATTGTTGGATACTCAGATGCCGATTGGGCTGGATCGGTGGATGATCGGAAAAGCACGAGTGGTGCATGCTTCTATCTTGGCCACTGCCTTGTTGCATGGCACAGTAAAAAGCGAATTGCATAGCACTCTCGACTGCCGAAGCGGAGTACATTTCTGCAGGAAGTTGTTCAACCCAATTGATTTGGATGAAAAGCGTGTTGAGCGATTTCCGGATTTCAGCAACTTCGGTAACCATTTTATGTGACAACACTAGTGCTATTAACATTTCAAAAAACCCTGTGTTGCACTCTAGAACAAAACATATTGAACTTAGATATCATTTTCTTAGAGAGCTAGTTGAATCAAATATTCTTCAACTGTCATATATTTCAACTGAGGATCAATTAGCTGATATCTTAACAAAACCTTTGGATCAAAAACGTTTTATTCACTTGCGTAAAGCAATTGGCATGCTTTCCTTGAAATAATCTCTTTTTGAAACCTTTGCTTAGGTTAGGTTTTGTTTTTGTTTTTGTTCTCTATCTATGTTTTTATACATAGGACATTAATTGAGCATAAATCATAATTGACTTTAATTGCATCCTTTTATGCATTTAGAAATTTATTATGCTTTTGATATCATAATATTTCAATGTTGCAATGATCATTTACGTTAATTAAATCATCTTTTAAGTGATCAAAGTCAATTTCTCTCTCAATGATCTCTTGGTATAGTCATTATCATATTTGATTGCTTAGTCGAGTATGAATGCGAGATCAATTTTTGGTTGAATACCTTATATATTAAATAATTGATAGCCAATTGAGGGGGAGTCAATGAAAGTAAAATGCTCAAAAGATGTGGAAAGAGTTACATCCCAATGAGGAGTGTGAAAACTACCACCACATGGAGAAATGAAAGAAAGAAAAAGATACTCCATGAATGCAAAGCAAATTTTTGTTTTAAAAATGTTGACGAAATGCATATTGAAATACTTGACTCAGTCATATTTCATGGTTGGTATAAGGTGGGATTTTTGATAAAAGATGCTCAAAGAGCCACTCCTTCAACAGATTGTCTAGATACATTATCTAACTTATCTGGGATTTCAAACATCTATTGATCTTGGTATTTCATTTTCTTTACCAAAATTGATGATTTGATAAAGGCATTACGCATAAGATCAAGATAGATGTAATTGAAGTTGTTCAACTTTAAGTGTTTTAATTTCCGTAAATTTTCGTTTCATTTTTGAGTATTTTTGATAGATTTTGTATAATCTATTTCTTGTTGTATGAAACGATGATTTTTGTTTAAAGTTGACATGGTAAAGTGCTTACATACTTTTTCTGGATTTTATGGAATTTTTCTAAATTTTTTCTGGAGAAAAAGTTGAAGCCGATCCGGATCGGGATAAGTGATCCGGATCCCGAACGCAGGATTCCTCCTGCGGGTAGCCGATCCGGATCACATTCACGATCCGATCCGGATCACGGCTAGGGTTTATAACAGAACAAAGAGATTTCAATTCCTTTTACCCTAATCTTTTGTTCCCAAGCTTCTAGAGTTTCTCTCTCTAGATTTCTTGCATCTTGGAGCTTCCAAACTCAAAGTTCTTCAATTCCAAGTAAGTTTTGTTGATCAAATCTCGGTTTTTCACAGTTTTTATATGTTTTCATCAAACGTGAGTAGAAATCATGGATCTTTTTCGTTTGTGAATGGTTTTTGATCAAATTTCTTTTGAAATAAGGACTCTGGGTCGATTAGTTTTGCTTTTATGCTGGGTTTTCTCAAGATAAACGAATTTTTGGGCTTCGATTTCTAAAAATTCTGTTTTAGGGCATAAAAGAGGAATTTTTGAAAATCATGTGATTGATCTATTTTTAAAATTCTTTTTGCAAAACTAATTTGATTCTTAGCTTCTCTACATTATGATTGTTTGGGTACAATTTTTCCAAATTTTTCAAAATTGACGATTTTTCATGTTCTTGAGTTGCTCTTCACAGGACACTTTCTCTGAACTCAAAGCACTAGAGTCAATGGCATTCACTTGGATCATTCTTCTCCTGGTTCGATGGTACACACTCGAGCCACGAACAAATTAAAGAGAGCTAAGAAAACACAAAAAAGAGGGTGAGTTTGTTGAGGTCAGTGACACTGAAGTGGACTGTCATGAGGTAGATTGGGCTGCATTGACTGATGATGATGATGATGATTCTTTGCCTGAACAAAAGGCATCTGATAGTTCAAAAGGAAAAGCCTCCGATGGCTCAAAAGAAAAGGCAACCATGGATACAGGGAAAGCACCTATGACTGCACCAACCATCTCGGTGAAAGGAAACGTGTGACTAAACGCTTTGGACTACGACAAGACACTGGTTTGACACCAACAGTTCCTGATTCGCCACCTCGAGTGAAGAAGAATTCGTCAACATGGATCGCCTTAGAGCTTTTGAACGACGTGAATGCATCGGTGAGCGTCATGTCAACATTGAAGCCTTCGCAATCACTCACCAGAATTTGGAACCTTAATTGAGCAAGCTTCTCTTATCCAAGTCTGCCGATTCCCTGAACTTCTTGGATATTGTTTGTATCGTTAAGAACTTTTTACACGAATGCAAGACATCTTCGAGAAGATGAACATGGACCAATGCCTTCTTTACGAATGTCCAAGGGATGAAACTTAAGATCACTCCCGCAATTAATTGGGAAGTCCTTGGCATGGAATCTAACTCTTCAGGGGTCATATTTTTTAAAGGGCAGAAGTTTGACGAATGCCTTGTGGCAAACCGTGATCGAGAAGATTTGTTTGGAAGGAACTAAATCAGCTGATGGTAAAAGTGTAAAATCCAAGCATCTACGACTGGAGAGTACCGATTTCTAAACTTCATCACATGTTACAACATTCTGCCGAACATGCAGACCAAGGTCGTGAGATGGGAGAGACTGCTGTTCTTATATCTCATAGGTCATCCCTCTGAGGCTGTCGGTTTGAACATGAATATTCCGTACATAATTTGGAATAGGATGTCAAGATATATTATACATCCTCATCCTTCGGAGCGACTTCCGTTTCCTCTACTCATCATGAGGATCTTACAAAAGTTCAACATTGATATAAGCTCAACATCATATCAGCACAGTTGCGGAATGATAGATGAATCAACGATTGTGAATCGCTTCACAAATTACCACATGTTACTGGAAAGAGACCTTGTGGCGGCACCTCGGCCTCACCATCTCAACAAGAACCCGGCGGAGATGTTGAAGCATCACTATCCTCAATTTTCAAGGAACAACAGCGACTATCTGTTAAGCAAGAACAATTTTGAGGGAGCACAAAGAATTTCCAATGAGCTTGAAATCATCACGACAGCTCATATTACCATAACCAAAAGGGTCAATTCAATGACCAAGCGGGTAAAGAAGTTTCTATAAAATGGGTTGCACAGCTCTGAAGACTCGGATTCTAATAAATGATCACTTTTTGACTGATTTATTTTTCTTTATTCTCATTTAGTTTCAGTTTTTAGGACTTAGTTTTTGTTCTAACTTGTAGTTTAGTTCTCAGGTTGTGCATATTAATGGAACTTTTTAACTCTCCTTATATTTTGTAGCTTTTGCTACGTTTTTGGCTTTGTTTGTGACAAAAAGGGGGAGAGAGTTTAAGAGAACTTGGACAATGCAACTTGAACAATGACGAAAATGTGTGAATATGAAAACATTAAGGTAAGTATGATCTCAACTTCAACTTTGGTTTTTATTTGTTGATTGGTTGCATGCCCCTACTAACTATTTGACTAACTATTTGGGCATGTAATATGACTAACAAGTTGATGTTGGACTAACAGTTTTGTGACATTTGGTTTTGAATGCCTAGAAGATATGTTGGTTCTTAACTATGATTCTCTTACATATCTGAATTCTTCAAATGTCATGATGAGAATAAACTCTATCTCTGTACTTGGTTTTGTATGTTTCAATTCTTGAGGGATCTAACGCTTTTGTTTGTCAAGAATGATTTTTTTTTGCAGAGATTACAGATGTCTAAGTCTAGAGTCTGTTTTAGGCGTTTATCTCATGTATTCTAATTTTTGGATCTCCATTGTAAATTTTTGTTGTATGGTGATAGCAACAAAAATATCTTTTTGAATTTTCTTTTGTGGATTTGTGTTTTGTCACGAAACCGCCAAAGGGGGAGATTGTTACGGAATTTGAGTTGGCGTATTTCGTGAAAGTATTAAGTCTTGAAGATTGAAGATGAAAGAACTTTGGATCATATACCTCAATCTCAAGAAAGAAGAATTCAAAAGGATCAGGTATGTTTAACTAAAGATTTTTGGTGATCCGAATACTTCTTGTAGTGTAGAAACACCTGGAAGAAAGTTTTATTGCATAAACATCAAAAACTGGACATGGGACATGTTCAGGATCCGGATCGTGCTCGGCAATCCGGATCCCGAAGGGTGTTTGTTCATACACTGTTTCAATCCGGATCGCAGCATTTCATGATCCGGATCCCGAACACTAGTTTTACCTTTTCACTTGCATGATCCGGATCAGGATTTGCAATCCGGATCCCGAACGTGATGTTTGGTGAAACTGTATGAACGATCCGGATCGGGGACTACGATCCGGATCCCGAACTAGCATTTTTCTGGAAATCGTCTTTCTTGTTTCTGCAATCCGGATCGTCCAATTCCAATCCGGATCGCCGTCGGTAAAATCTCCAGAAAAGGCAGTTTTTGATCCCTATCTTCTTCCAATGGTTTCTAACCTATAAATAGGCCCTATATTCATTTTCTAGGGCATCCGCAAAGTAGAAAAAGATAGCCGTAAAGGAAAAATCCACATATAGAGAAGAAAGGAAATCAATAGAATTTATTCTATGTTTCTTCATCTATATTGATTGATTTGATTCTAGGTTTTCCATACTCACATTTTGAGTAGAATCAAATCAATGAATACTTAGATGGTATTTCCGATCTATTTCTAATCTAAGTATTCGGCGGATCATCACCACCCAAAACAAACAACGATTTACCCTAAATCGGCGCGTGGACTCGCGTGGCCTTGTGGACTCAAGGTGCAACTACGTTCGTGGATTCGAAGCGTGGTACTGGGTGAAGACCGTGGATTCGGTCGGACGTCGTGGACTCGACGTTAGACGCTGTGGATTCAGCGTTGGGCGCGGATCGTGGATTCGAGAAGCGTTGTGGAGCGAGCGGAGAAGATCTACTAGGAGCGTATGGTAAGAGGTTGAGTCGTCTGTGAGTACGCTATATCACCTTGTACGTGTTTCAATTCTAGTGGATTTCGCCGTGTTATCGGTCCCGTGGTTTTTTACTCCGGTTTGGAGTTTTTCCACGTAAAAATCTTGCGTGTTATTTTTATTTCCGCATTGGGTTTTATTGCGCAACGATTTTTGAGTGTTTATTGTTTACACCTATTCACCCCCCTCTAGGTATTTTTTCCCCTATTTAGATCCAATTACTTATAACACTACAGCGACCCCACCTCTGCTCACAAGTACCGGCGGAGTGCTGGCCCCTGCAAAAGATACACCTGCCTATCGGCGGGGACTGCCTCTGCTGCTGCGACCGTCTCTGCTGTCTCAATCGTGGTCTCTGCTGAGATGCGATAGGAACCGAGGCTGAAGAAGGTGCTACTTAGGTTGGAAGGGGGCATGTAGCTCGATGTGGCCAGACTGTCCACATATAAAACAACGACCCCACTTCAGATCGCAGGTGTGCAGCAGATGAGGTCCTCCACAGAAAGTACACCTGTTGCGAAGCGGTGGCCGTCTCCGAGAACTGGCATGTCCATCAACATCCGGGCTAGGCGTTTTCTCTCTAAACGCTGATCTGGAGCTGTGACACCCCCAGAATTTAGATTAGTCCTATATATAAATGATATAATAGGACTAAATCTCTTGACCCGGCTATAGCATTTTGGATGGTAGCAAGATCCAAGAGGTTATGAGAGTTAAGCGTGCTAGAGCTAGAGTAGTTCTAGGATGGGTGACCCCCTGGGAAGTGGGGCGTCACAGTTGGTATCAGAGACATTCACCAAGCCGAAATATGAGATGAGTCTCGGCTGAGCCAGGGTTATATAGCGGGTAGAGCGAGGCTCCCCGGCTAATGACCGTTGTGAGTGGAGTGCAGTTCCTCACAAGGTCGGCTAAGGCTAGCGAGATGAGTCTCACATCGCCTGGTGCTTGTGAGTGTGCTTGAGCCTGACGTGGACGTCAGGGCTTAAAGGGGGGAAGAATGTGACACCCCCAGAATTTAGATTAGTCCTATATATAATAATATAATAGGACTAAATCTCTTGACCCGGCTATAGCATTTTGGATGGTAGCAAGATCCAAGAGGTTATGAGAGTTAAGCGTGCTAGAGCTAGAGTAGTTCTAGGATGGGTGACCCCCTGGGAAGTGGGCGTCACAGGAGCCCTGGCCCTCTCTCCGACAGCCGAATCACCCCTCTGTGCCAACAGCTGCTCCAAGCGCTGGTCTTGTTGAAAGCTCCTCGCCACCAAATGGGTCACCAAGGCCTACAGTTCCCCCAGCTCGGCGGATACCGCCTGCCCAGGCTCCTCAGGGGGAGTGGGGGTACCCCCGGCGGAAAAACGACGCCAGGGCGACATCATGTCACAAGAAACCACAAATCATCAACAAAACCCTACACGACCCAATCTAGCGAAAGTCAAAAGATATCTCCCTACTTTTGTAACTTTATGTTGTCTGCAGCCAACATAATTGTTCAACAGAAATAGGATATATCGATCCCTCTTCACTCATTAGAAGAGTCAAATAAATAAATCATCGGCTTTCACAAAATATCACGTCTCTCGCGCCCTATCATCCTAGGGTCTGCCAAAAGCCTAGGGTTTCCTAAGTCCCAACTGACCTATCCCTAAGCTCTGATACCAACCTAATCTGTCATGCCCCGGGTGTAAACCAGAACCCGGGCCCGTCCACAGATCTGCCATGCACACAGAATATTCCGGGTACACGAAGCGCTGGTAACCTGCTCAGATATAAGAGATATAATAAAAGAGCATAAAAATAGAGCAAAACTAAAACTAACACATCTCAGGCCAAAGCTGGAAAATAAAAGTACAATATAACTCTCAATAAGTACAATTGTCTCTCCCAGCTCACCAAATAAATTCAAACAGCTGGCTGAAGCCAGACCCAAAAATAAAATACAACTGTCTGAGAATATAGGGGTACAACGAAAAGCACTACTAAGCTCGCAGTCGGGGTAGACGATCTATCTAGTCCGCAATTCTCTTACCCCGATCTGCTGATGACGGCCCAGCTACTCTCGCAGAGGACTCTGCAAAATAAAGGGAGAAAAAGGGAAAATGACAATGGGGGTGAGAACTACTATAAAATCAGTAGCCTCCCCTAGTGAGTTAAGCCTCAAACTCTGACATGCCCACTAGGTCTACCAGAAGCGAAAAGGAAAGAGAGGTGGTATGCTATGAATATAACTGCTGATGAAAAAGCTACCACTAATATGCCTCTAAATGCCGAGCCAATAAGAATAGCTAAATGTATGCATCAGTATATAAATGCCTGCATGAATAAACCCAATCTAAACACCAGTAAGAACTGGCACTGCCTGCTCTGCTGTCGAACTCAAGAACTCAACCGCGGGATATAGACCGACTTCTGACTGGTACGATCGCATCCCAAAATAAGTAACAGACCGGCTTCTGTCCGGCACGATCGCACACTCCGGAGTGGCACTTGAGGGGAGCGACCCACACGAGTAAAGTATCTCTGTAACAAGTATCATAATATAGCAGGACTGGATCACGACTATGCTCAAGTGAGAAAATCCGTCCATTAAAGAAATCCCGATCCCCAATCTGATGCATAAGTAAAAGTCCGATCAACCGCCCAATATCCGCGGTCGCCGCAATACCCCACAAATCCACAATCGAGTACGACCAATCCAGACTCGATAAACTCGGCTATACTATCCTACAACCCTGCTCAACCCGAGCAACAAATATTATGAGTCTAAATAGAAAGGAGAAAATAAAATTCATGATTTCTCCTAGGTCAAATCCCAGCATGATAGTGTAGCAGAAAAAGGTGGCCTATCTAGATGTCCATACAAGCATGCAAGTGTTCTCAAGAAAGATAGAAGAAGGAGCATTAGGTAACAATCTCGCAAAGGAATAAATCATCGATCATAATCACAATCCACCTATGCATGTCCATAAAATCCTCGAGTAATACCCACCAATAGGATAAATCACATTGTTCCAATGTAATAGTCAATTTCACATGCAAGGTTAAGTGCTAGCATGGCAAACAATATGTCCTCAAGTAGAATAAAAAGAAAGACATCTAATAGTGTTCTTGCATCTACTAGAGCATGATATCCCAATTTAATAATCAATCACATAGGAAGGTGAAATGCTAACATGGCGTACATCAACTCCATAAAACCATGCAATTAATCAATCAATGCACTTAACGACAATCCGAATTCGGGATTACTCTAATGTCCCTAGTGAGTAAGTCAAAAGAAGAGGTCCAAAACAACTACCCACCTCGAACGCTAAACACAAGTCCAAACACGCCCCCGCTCGAGAAGAACCAACACACGTCGCGAAACTGCAAAAATGCCTAAAACGGTGCCCGATTAAATTCATAAATCAACACTTAGGTGCTGTCCACGCAAACAGTCCAGAAAAGCCCATTTTTTACCTGCGAGATGAACTCCGAAAAATTTGAAAAAATCATCGCTGCGATCGTCGCATCGAGCCGATCGAAACGAGTACTCGCTCACCCCGAACCGATACCTGTAGGCTGAGTTACAAAATAAACAACGCGGTAAGCGCGAAACTCCACAAGGACAAAATTCTGTAGCACTCCGCCCAGAAAAAGTAGGATTCTCACCTTCGGGAAAACCTCAAAAAAATTCAGAAAAATCACGATGATGATCCCCGCGAGGCGTAGATGCGAAACGAGTACTTGTACGCCTCAATCCGATGCTCGAGCGCAGAGAAATCACCGAAATACCCCGGTGCTGTCCAAAAACTCTGCCGCAGAAAAGGGGTCAAAAGAAGGCTCGGAAACTCCAAGAAAAACTCAAAATGAGGGGAGATAAAAATATGAAAGTCATAGCCTTACCTGTCATGAAGCCAACGGCACAAGAATCGTCCAAAAGACTGTCGGAGTAGCCCGGGGGAGTCCGTGCACCAAAACGCGACAAGAAGGGTCGCCGGTGAAGGAGCGTCGTGACGCGCCGAAATGTTGTAGATCTCGAAGAACGTGCCTCCTAAAATCAAAGAAAGTCACCAGAGTATTCAGCACAAGTATAGGGTGAAGTTTGCTGAAGGAATCCCTATAAGAAACAGGCCCGAAGAGGAGAAAAAAAGAGAAAAGGAGTCATTTGGGTCTATTTATAGGCCCAACAAACAAATCCGGAAACCCCCATGTGCCCCCGGATTCGGGCGCTCGAACCGAATTCGGGCGCCCGAACCCGCTGGAGGAAACCTTGCGAGGAGCGCTCGAATTTACCTGGGCTTGACACGTGTCCCTAACACGAGACAGCGGTGCAAGCCCAGCCGGTGCTGCCGCGTGGCCGCGGGCTGTTAGCGGGGGTACGTGTCCCCTCGCATGACCGGTCGCACGTGCGGGCAGGCGCCGCCTGGCAGCCCTGCCACGCACGCGCCCGAGGCGCCCGCCCGCGCCTTCGTGCACTGCGCTCGGTGAGCCCTCCAATGGCACGATGCCACGTGTCCCCCGCGCCGGGTCCATGCACCCGCGCGGGGACTCCGTGGACCGCGCACCGAGCACCAACCAATCCTGGAGCGCCACGTGTCCTCGCCGGGTCCATACGTCACCCCGCGGCGGTCTGTGGACCGTACACTATAAACCGGCCAATGATAGGCCGCCACGTGGCATCCCGTCGGTCTACGGTCTCCCCAATGCACCAAAATCCACTGTAAACTTTCGGGAGTTCATTTTTGGGCATCCGGACTCGAAAAAATACAAGCAAATAGCCATTTTCAAGCATTTTTTCGTGCTGAATCCAAAACCGACCTCTGTTTAGCCTAAATCCTTTTCTAAAATTTGTCAAAGCACCCGAATGCCGAACACAAATCTAGAACCTCACTGGGTCCATCCAAGGCATCCGACACACCAATGATAGGTGTTTCACACTGTGGATTCACGGAAAAAGCTGCATGGGAACCTGGACCATTACACGCGAGACAGCGCGTGATTCGCGCCGGGCGCGGCGCACGGTCGACCGCGCCAGGCCACGGTCGCCCGCCCATTGGCGGGCGCAGCGACCCGACTGGCCCGGCGTGGACTGCGGAGCGTGCTCCCCGCCGTGGACTGCGAAGCGTGCTCCCCGCCGTGGACCGCGCTGCCATGTGGCGTGTCGCGATTGGCGGGCGCGCGTGCACGAGGCTCGCGGGGCGCGTAGAGGACACGTGGTGCGCTGTGGGGATTTCGGGTGTGCACAATATCGGGTCGGGCCGGATTCGGGCGCCCGAATCCTGCGCCCGAATCCGATTGCCTTTCTTTGTGGGCTGGGCTATAAATAGCCCCTTTGGGCTTCTTTTTGAGGGCTTTTCCCGAGCCCTCTTGAGCCCATCTTCGACAGGGAGCTTCACCTTCAAGTTGTCTTTGATTTTTGGGATCCTGGGAATTTTTGGAAGTCGTGTCTTTAGCGTTCTCCTCGACATCGTGAGCTTCGACGTGCCTTCGATATTGAGCTTCTTCCGTCGCACTTCAGTCTGTGAGCTCCCCTGGATCACCCCGATAGAGTTTTGAGCCGATTTTTGTGGCAGCGCGTTCACGAGAGGTACGCCTTCGATTTCTGTGTTGATCACTTCGCTCCGTTTTAGGTTTTTGGTGGTGTTTCCCGAGGTACCTTTTGACCTTTTGTACTGCTGCGATGTTTGGGACAGCGGTGGAGTATTGTTGGGATTTCTCGGCCTACGACCATCGGAACAGGACTTGTGAGCACTCGATCGGCATTTATGCTTCGAGAGGAACGCGACCCGTATTTTTATCGGATTTTTCTGAGGTCGTTTTCGAAGGTGATATTTATGCTTCTTCGTGGCTATTTTTCGTAGATTGGCGGGTTGTGGTAGTTTGACTTACCGCAATATCTATTGTATCTTGGTCTACAGGTGTCAGAACAGAAGTATAAAACTACCGATTTGTACTCTCGTCGCGAAGGATCGCAGCCGTGATTTTTCTGGATTTTTTGGAGGATTGCAACGCAGGTGAAAAATCCCTTTTCCTGTGGGTTTGTAAAAACAGCAAGGGCTATTTGGGGTGTGTTTGTGGTGTTGATTGATTGTGGGCTGTGATGTTGGTTGGAGCAGAGGCTTGTGCGACCGAGTACGAGGGTGCGATTGTAGAGTACCGGGTCTGCGGATAGCGCGCCGACCACTTGGATGACTTGGAACAGGTGTATTTCCAGTTTACAGCGAGGTTCGTGAGGTTCCGTGGAGACGCGGAGGACCCGGAGGCAAAAAGTGAGTCGGAACTGGCAATTTCGGAGCCGGTAATTGATTTGAGCACCCCGACTCAACGGATGAGCTTTTTGAAGAGAAAAAGCTGTGGACACGTGTACTTTTGATTTACAGCGAGGTTCGGGAGGTTCCGGACTGACGCGGAGGACCCGGAGGCAAAAAGTGAGTCGGAACTGGCAATTTCGGAGCCGGTAATTGATCTGAGCACCCCGACTCAACGGTTGAGCTTTTTGGAGAGAAAAAGCTGTGAGCACGTGTATTTTTCGATTTACACGGAGTTCGGGAGGTTCCGGGCAACGGCGGAGAGCCCGAGGTCGAAAAGTGAGTTGGAGTTGGATTTACGGAATTAATTAATTAAGAAATTAATAATAAAGCTTTTGCTTTATAAAAAGGGCCCAACCCCTCCTCCCTGTGGCAGCAGAGAAAGAAAGAAAAAGGGAGAAGGAAAGAAAAGGAAGAAGAAGAAAGAAGAAGAAGAAGAAGAAAAAAAGAGGAAGGAGCTTTGGAGCATTTCGGATTTTTGGGGACTCGCCGTTGGAGGCCGTGAGGAGCTCGTGGGCGTGCGGCGAGCGTCAATAAGGTAAGCAAATTCAGATTTTTCGGGTTTTTGAGTTGGATTTGTGCTTTGGAGCTTTGATTTGGTTTTTAAAAGCTTATTGTGGATTTTTCGGATTTATTCGGGCTTTTTTTGGGTTTTTTCTGGATTTTCCGTCGCCGGCGGCGCTGCGCGGCGCGCGCAATGGCGCACGCGCGGCGCCAGGGTGCTGCTGTTGGCAGCACCCTGCGGCGGCGTGCCGCTGGGCGCGGCGCCGCGTGCAGCAAAGTGCAGCACGCTGCGATGCCTGGCCGCGCGCAGGAGCGCGCGGCAGGGCCGCGCGCAGCTGCGCGCGGCAGGGCCGCGCGCAGGTGCGCGCGGCGCTGCCTGGCCGCGCGCGGGCGGGCGCGCGGCAGGGCCGCGCGCGGCGCGCGCTCGGCACCGCTGGGCCGCGCGCAGGCGCGCGCGGCAGGGCCGCGCGGGGGCCTGCGCGGGCGCGCGGGCCACGCGTGCCGCCAGGGGTGCCGCGCGGGCCCTGCGCGGGCGGGCGCGCGGGTGCGCGCAGCGCTGCGGGCTGCGGCGCGCAGCGCAGCTGGGCCGAGCGCGCAGCGCCGCAGGGCGCTGCGCGGCGAGCGCTGTCCGGCACCGCGCCGGGTCGCTGCGCGGCGCTGCTTGGTTGGGCGCCGTGCGGAGGCCTCCCTCGTCGTCGCGGCTGGGTTTTCCGCCGCTCGGCGTGCTCCCGGACCGGCGGGCGACTCCTCGGTTTGCGTGCCGGCGCCGTGTTTTCGCCGTCGGAGCCCGTTGGTCGCCGTCGGCCACAGTTTTTCGCCGACGGAGCAGTTTTCGCAAGCCGTTTCTCGCTGGTTTTGCGAGCAGGTTGCGAGCAGTTTCGCAAGCGTTTCGCGCGCAGTTTTTCGCGATCGGTTTCGCAGGTTTTCGCGAGCGGCTTCGCTAGCATTTTCGCAGGGTTTTCGCGAGCAGTTTTGCTAGCGGTTTTCGCAGGATTTTGGGCAGTTTCGCAGGATTTCGCGGGCTGTCTCCCGCAAGCAGTTTTCGAGCTGGTTTTTCGCCGCCGCGTGCTTGTTTTCGCCGCGTCGGGCGCTGTTTGTTTTTCGCCGACGGAGCTTGTTTTCGCCGCCGCGAGCTGTTTTTCGCGTCGGGCGCTGCTTTTTCGCCGACGGAGCTGTTTTCGCCGACGCGTGCTGTTTTTTTCACCGTCGGCGCTGTTTTTCGCCGACGGAGCGTGTTTTTCGCCGCCGCGAGCTGTTTTTCGCCGTAGGGCGTGCTTTTCGCCGACGGAGCTGTTTTTCGCCGCCGCGTGCTGTTTTTTTCCCGTCGGCGCGTGTTGTTTTCGCCGACGGAGCTGTTTTTCGCCGCCGCGAGTGTTTTTCGCCGTCGGGCGGCTTTTCGCCGACGGAGCTGTTTTCGCGCCGCGTGCTGTTTTTCGCCGGGGCGCTGTTTTTCGCCGACGGAGCTGTTTTTCGCCGCCGCGAGTGTTTTCGCGTCGGGCGCTGCTTTTCGCCGACGGAGCTGTTTTCGCCGCCGCGTGCTGTTTTTCGCCGTCGGGCGCTGTTTTTCCGCCGACGGAGCTGTTTTTCGCCGCCGCGAGCTGTTTTTTCGCCGTCGGGGCTGCTTTTCGCCGACGGAAGTGTTTTCGCCGAGGTGTGTTTTCGCCGTCGGGCGCTGTTTTCGCCGACGTGAGCTGTTTTTCGCCGCCGCGAGCTGTTTTTCGACGTCGGGCGCTGCTTTTCGCCGACGGAAGCTGTTTTTCGCCGCCGCGTGTGTTTTTTCGCCGTCGGGCGTGTTTTTCGACGACGGAGATGTTTTTCGCCGCCG